>JANZLX010190887.1:0-11640 GCA_025531955.1 Erythroxylum orinocense
CAGTGTTTTGATATTAGACTAAGTTATTTTTAACCGAATAACAAGTAGTCTTATGTTGGACATTAAATGAATCATGCAGAGGGATGTGAATGAGGTACAGGAAAGAAGATATTTTCGTACATCCTTGGTATTTTCGATTATACATCATGTTGTTGTACGGTCTTTTCCGCAGTGTATTGTGAATACTTGGACCGTACGCGATCCAACAAATCTATCCATGGTACTTAGTCTATTCTTCACTGCAAACCATAAGAGGAAAACATTTCTAGGCTTTAGAAACTTTCTCCAAACAATCTTGTGCCACTCTATAATAGACCCCTTATTTTGTATCATATCTATAGAAAGTCTATTAGAAAGTTGGGTTATAGGTTGATTATGCCATAAGTAAAAATCCTAAAGATCTAGATTAGGATAATAAGGAGGGATAAAGTGCCCAATTTCAATAGGAAACTCAATCCATCATCTCTCAACTATCAAAGAACATACTCTAATATGAACAGGATAGCTTCCTAGGCTCACCACTGTATCTTGGTGATGAATGAGACGACTATGTCTTATGCAATTGTCATTTATCAATTTTATCAGGTTGAGACTGTTTAATTTAAGTTATTTTTACATGTTCAATTTTACAAGTTTTCTAATTTGTATCGAACCAAACCCCCTTCTTTTACATACACGTAGGAATTAGGAAAGTGATTGGATTTAATCTATGTGGGATCAACCTAGATTTGCCACTGCTATAGTTGTAGGTTTAGTTATTTTGGTAGGGTTATGACGCGTTGTCTGGGATTAATATCTTTTTCTTTTTTGAAATTATTTGTTTTATTTTATTTTTTTATGGTTGATTTCTTTTCTTCTTTGATTAGCTTCAGTGCATGACACGTTCTTCTCACATTGATGAATTAAAATTTGATCCAAAACTTGAAAGAAGGTTACGTAGAGCAAGAAGACAAGTTGAAAAAAGTTTCGAGGATCCATCATCATCTGATAAAAGTCTTAACTCTTCACCAGGAATCAATAGCGTTACATTTACTTTCTAATTCTTCTAGTGATTTCATATCTGATACTGCTTCTAATATGGTTGAGAAAAATAATGATCACACTCTTAAATAATTGGTCGCCCTTGATTTTAATCATCAACCATTGTGCATTGATTTGCTTACTATTGATGTTGCTTTTGAGCTTAAATAGGGCTTAATTCATCTTTTCCTACTTTTCGTGATATGTAAGGTGAAGATCCTCACAAGCATCTTAAGGAGTTCCAAGTGGTCTATTCTAGCATATAGCCAACCGAGGTACAAGAAGAGCATATTAAGTTGAGGGCATTTCCATTCTTGTTAGGAGACACTACTAAAGATTGGCTTTATTACTTGCCCTTTGGATTAATTACTACTTGGAATGAGCTGCAAAGACCTTTTCTGGAAAAAAAATTTCTTACATATTGAGCTACAAATATTCGGAAGGAGATCTGTGTAATTCGACAACATCATGGGGAAATGTTATATAAGTACTAGGAGCATTTCAAAAGGTTATATGGTAGCTGACTGTATCATCAAATTAGTGAGCTACTCTTGATCCAGTATTTCTATAAGGGACTTCTACCACAAGAAAGAAATATGATATATGCAGCAAGCGGAGGTGCATTGGTGGATAAGACACCTATTGAAGCCAAAAATCTCATTTCCAATATGGCTTCTAACTCCCAACAATTCAGTATTCGAGAGGACCCCTACCCATTGAAGGTTAATGAAGCTGGTACTGCTACATTGGAGCAACAAATAGCTAGGTTGACATATTTGGTTAGGCAGATGGCTACAAGTGAGGTTGAATAAGTCAAGGTATATGGAATTTATACAATGGTTGGACATCCCACTGATATGTGTTCTACTTTGTAGGATACATCTACAAAACAAGTGAATGCTTTTAGAAGCTTTCTAGGTCAACCAAAAAGAAATCCTAGCTACCCATATGCACAAAACTCAGGATAGAAGAATCCTCCATTCAACACATATAGGCAGCAAGGACAACAATAAGGTTCCTATCAATAACCATATCAAAGACAAGCTCAACCATCAAGTTCGGGACCTTCACTAAAAGAAATGATGAAAACGTTAACTCAGAATACCACTTCGCTCCAAAATAATGTCATACATGTAACACCCACATACCCCCTGGAAGGATATGCAGGTGCCACATAAAATAGAACTGAAACAATCCAAATCATACCAAACATTGTTTACAAGCATTCTTAGAAACTCAAGCAAACATACAATACATATCATTAGATGATGTTATAAACAAAACATAACATACATCATATATAATGAACTTATCAAAGTACATGCCTTAAACATACTCCATCCTATAATAAGGTTATTACAAACCATTAAACAAAATATAAACTATCTCATATTGTCAAATACAACTCAAAAATTCAAATATACATCTTTAAAAACAAAACAAAATCCAAAATAGAACACATTCTTCGTTGGCCACTGCGGTAGTCCTTGTCCCATTCTTTAAATTTCTTATCAGAACCTACACGGAGGCAAAACCACCGTACTAAGTATATAGCTTAGTAGGGAATAAATAAGCATAATGTATAATGGCGATTGTTTCTAACAGTCGCCTAACATTTATATATACAGATTCAAATCATATCACAACAATCTTTAATTATTCATAATACGGAGTAATCCAAACATTATATCTCAGAACAGAATATGATTCATCAATCAATACAGAACATTCTTACATCAGAACAAAACTCATAAATATCAAAACAGAATGTACAAGTATCAGAATTGAATATCAAAATAGGATATAATCTTTTCATTTCAAAATATGATTTATATCATAACAGAACTTGTTTTGTATCAAATCAGAGTTTAGATCTTATTAGAACAGAACTTGTTTTTTTCAAAACTAAACATGTATCATAATACAAAATAATTTAGAATGCTAATCCTTTTTATAGAAGTGGGTAACAAGACCATAATAGAAGATATCATGATTGGTATCTAAAACAAAAGAGACTTAACTCTCTGAAACAGAAGACACATAAATATCTAAAATCAAAAGACGCCAGAGTATCTGGCACAGAAGACACCTTAGTGTCTAGTTACAAAGACACCTTAGTGTCTAGTTACAGGACCAGTTGTAGACTCTTCTAGGCATGCCTATTTACCCACGACTAAGACTTAATAGTTTTAAAATAAACCATTTCATATTTCAGAATTTCATATAAATGATGTAGTGCATAACATATGACCTTATTCATTTGATCAAACTTAAAATTCCTTATAAATACAAATGTATGCATTAAAGTATCAATAAATGTACTGAGTCATCACACATTATGTATATTCACATAATTAGAAAGTACTTCCAATACAATCCCAATTATTGAACTCCTAGGACAATTGATGGTTCGGAATTATCACAATATCATAATTACATAACAATGAAATAATGTATAAATATGAATTCATTTCTTTATCTCAAATTGAACCCATTCATTCTCACTCAAACTTAGCATGCCTTATAAACATAAGCATTTGTAATAACGCACCATTGAATACATTAAGTAATTACACTTTACATGAACTCAACTAAGTTCCCAATTCTTAAAACATTCATAACTAACACATCACTTTTATCATTTAAAACACATTTGTCTTCATAAGTATACTTTCTTCGTTTAATAACTTATAAGTTCCAAAATTAGATACTTTGTTATCTAATAACACCTTCTTTAAGTTATTACTTCAATTAAAAATCCAAATCTTATACAACCTTTAATGAACTTATTCCACATCAAACTAGGTTCATTTTACACCTTAATTAAGTCCAATTAAACCATTATAAAGTACCTTATTGATGTTTCAACACCTCATCAAATTCATGTCAAAACCAATTCAAAAATCATTCATTAAGTAACTACAAATCAACATCTTCCACACATCAAAACCAAACTAGAAGTTATCATATAAGGATCATTTTTCCAGCATTCATTTATCATCATATTAACACATATTTCATGCCAATTCAATTATCATAAAATTGTAATATACATGCTATCAAGTTTAGTAATCCCTTACCTAATTACCTTCAAGTTCCTTCTTTAAAGAACTAACCAAACCAGCCCTTCATGCAATGAAAACACTTTCGAAATCTAGGTAGATGTAAGATGATCTTATCATTGAGATGATAACAACATAAACGGTAGTATAAAGTAGCTTTCTTGATGCAGTAACTTACAAGGATTCCAAGAGAAAATCGCAAAAATTCCAAAAATTGAGAGGAAATGAGAGAGTTTTGGTGGAGAGAATGAGCAAAAAAGGAAGATTTACAGTAGAAACTAGCCAATGCATAAGGTCATACCACGTGTAAGATGAATCATCTTGCTCTAGGGCCACTTGTTACATAAAGATGCAAGCCATATGTCTTCTCCCTAGCTAGCACACATGTTCTTCTATGAAGCTACCAAATGTCACAATTTAATTAGGCCACTTGTCATTCAACCAATATTGCCAAATGTCACTAACCCATAGGTTTAGTCATTTCAATTTTCATGTACCAACTTATCTTGCCACTTGACAATTTTCCTAGTCCAAATGTACATTTTAATACCTCAACTCTCTAATGGTATCAATTAATTCCAATTCACTAGTAGGATCCATTATATCAAAATTCAAGTCATATGCAATTCTCAATCGTCTCGCAATTTTTAACACATATCATACATGTACTTTCATGAACATGTAACATTCCAACTAGGGTAGAATTTGAAGCCTTACAATACAATTCAAACAAAAAACAAAAGCTAGCATTCAGAATTTGGAGAATCAACTGAGTCATATACCTTTTGCGGTGATTTAATTCGAAAATCAGAATTTGGTTAAGCTTCCTTCTCAAACTATTGTGAACCCGAAAGAGAATGCAAATGCTATCACCTTAAGAATTGGTAGAGAAATAGAGCCACCACACAAGACTCTTGTTATTGACAACGAGTAAGAATCTGAAAAAAGAACTTGAAGTGCCTCCAAAAGAAGTGGAAACAGGAACTTAGGTAAATTCTAAATCTCCTGTGGTTAAAAGTTTTACTAAGACTTTACCTCATTTTCTTAGCAGATTTGCTAAATCAAAGAAAGAAGAGCAAGATAGGGAGATTTTGGAGATGTTCAAAAAGGTAGAGGTGAATATACCTCTAATTGATGCCATTAAGAAAGTTCCTTGATACGCCAAATTTCTCAAGGAGTTATGCACGTCTAAGAGGAAATTATAGGGAGACAAGAAAGTATGGGGGAGAACGTGTTCGTAGTTATTTAAAGAAAGCTTCTTCCAAAGTGTAAGGACCCAGGTACATTTACAATTCCTTGCAAAATTGGTAATACTAGATTTGAAAGGCCAATGTTAGATCTAGGATCCTCCATCCTTGTTATATTTGGGAGAAAATCCAAAGAGGGAAGAAAAAATGAGGAGAGAGAAAGATCTGCATTCCTCTTCATTTCTCTTCAGTTTTTCATGGAGACAGAAGCTTTCTTTGCGGATTCTTGTAGACCGAAGAAGGATATGGAAGCTTAAACCACCCAACATCATTTTGGAGGGGCAATCGAGGCCAAGAAGCACATTAAGCATATCGTTGCTGTGTATCATTTTCTTTTCCCTTTTTCGGATTGTTTACGTTATCTTGTATGGATTGTTTAGGTATTGTATAAGAAAGATTTTAATGCTCTATTGAATCTTTTTCATGAAAAACTCATAGCTAGAACTTGAATGCGATACGTAATAGTCGTATTGAAGATCATATGTGGCAATTAACGATATTAAATCATTAGGGATAATGTACCATAAGTTAAATAGTTCGAGCTTATATGATTATTGCTTAAATTGGTCCATTTTTCTCACTTATAAAACAGTTGTCTGGATAAACTTAGAGAGCTTGTTCTAGGTTTCTTAATAGTTAGGGCTAATTAACAAGCTCTTCTTAATTAAATATAACCTAAGGAAAAACTGAAATTAACAGAGCATGTTGTTAATTCACAATCAATAGTATTAAAAGAGGTGTAGACAATGACATATGCAAAATTGTGCTTAGTCGAGATTAAACCAAAGAACCGAATTTCACATCATTTATCAATTTTATCACGTTACGACTGTTTAATTTGAGTTATTTTAATTCAATTTTACATGTTTTCTAATTTTTATCAAACCAAACCCCCTTATTTTGCACATATGTATAATTTAAGAAAGTGAATGGATTTAATCTCTATGGGATTGACCTAGACTTACCACTGCTATAGTTGTAGATGTAGTTACTTTAGTAGCATTAAGATGTGAGACCACAAGCAAGAATTTTATCAAAACTTTGATCAGAAATGTGCCTTTCAGATTTTTTTTTTGGTATATCAGATGTAAGATTAATAAAGAAAGGTTATGTACAAAAGTAGAGATAGTTTTACAACTCATCTCAAACCAATCAAAAGGGAACCCCTAATCTGACAAGATGTACCTTGAGAAAAGCTTCCCATTAGTAACAATACACTTAAAAAATTGACTTGAACAAGGCTACAAAGAGATCCTAATATCTAAACAATTAGTAGTAACTCAAGTTCAAATAGAGACAAAGCATGCAGTCCTTTATTGGAGGAATCTCATGCCTTGATAAATCTACCAGCTGATACTTTCAACCAGCTGGACAACCTATGCTCACAACCAACTATGAAGGAGTGTTGCGTTCCTTTAATGTACCAACCCATGAAAAGGAAGTCCGGTCAGATCTGCTATGCTGAAAGCTAAATTTATTAATAAGGTGAGTCCCATTTGGGATCACTCAACCTCATCTTTATCCTCAGAGCTTCTGCTGCAATCGTTGGTCTGCTTTTAGTTGTTGCTAGTGCTGATGCTGAATCCCTTCCTTGTGTAAACATGTTAAGGTTGACTAACTGCCCTGGATGAAAAATGGAGAGCTGAAGGTATGTTGGTCTTAGCGTCGCTGAAGTTGATGCGGGGTGATCTACTGTTGCCATCTTGTTCCACGAATATTACCATGATGCTTGTATCCCCTTGGCTTCCACTAATCTGGCATTGCTAAGGAGAACAATAGCTATCTGCTATCGGATAGCTATCCTCTCTACCTTCCCTAGTTTACAGCTACTCCTACCTGTTGCTGAAGATGGAAGTCGAAGAGATGATGACTAGTTGTGCTCTCCTTCTATAGGTTAAACAGTTATGACCTGCTTCCCTAATTTCCATGTTTTAACCTGAAACAAAAACCTGCAAAAAGGATGTTAGTGATATAAATGACTTTCCTACCTTTGCCTTCCCTCGGTGTTTGCTCAGAGTTGCTCCTGTACCAGGGTGATTACTCTAGCTTTCAAGTCATCCACCTCCATAGCTTCATCTTTAAAAGTCCTGGCATTCCTTTCTTTCCACAGATGGTAAACAACCACTGAAAGGATAATAGGAAATACATTGGGATTTAAAGTTCTGAGATTTTGGGGATATTTTAGCCAAAGAGGAATTGTATGGAGGTTGAGTTGTGGTGGAAGGTTGATACGAAAGTAGGAGAGGCAATAAGTCCAAACTGATTTGGAAAAAAGGCATTCAAAGAAAAGGTAATCAATAGATTCATTTGCTTTGAGACATAAGGATTAATGATTGGCGGTATGGAGGTAAGGTAGTTTGTCTCGAGTTTGTAATTTGCCACAAAAAGCCAACCAAAGGATGAAAGAACATCTTAGACTGTTCTTTTTTAACCAAACAAGGGTATGCCAAGGGGTAGGTTGTTAGGGGGGTCGTAAAAAGGAATAAGCAGAAGATTTAGTATAAACTTGTTTGTTCGCTGAACCAGCTAACCACTCCAAACTATCTTGTTGAGAGCTAATCGGTTTATATTGGAATGGCTCTAGAAAGCCCAATGTATCACCTATTAACTATTGCCAGCTCCATATGTTATTCCCGATCACCTCTAAAACTGGGGCTGTCAGTTTCAAATCAGATCCATTAATGGCCCTTGTAGTAGAGAAACGCTAGAGGATACCTCTCGGGTGCCAAGGATCCTGCTAAAAGTAAGTAGAGGCCCATTTCCTATCCTAATTCTTAATTGGTTCCCTAATTTATTCCTTACTGCTAAAATTTTCCTCTAACTCCAGGAACTATTGTTGTTAGGTTGGATACTCCAAAAATTCTCCCTTCTAAGGATTATAGAGTGTACCCACTTCACCCAGAGAGCTTCAGGGTCATGAAACAAAATCCAAATCCTATTCCCAAGAAGCACAATATTCCAAGTTGACAAGTGTTTAATCCTAAGGCCTCCTTCCTTTTTAGGTATACAGATGTTAGACCATTTGACCTTAGCATAAGAATGGGAGGAAATCTTCCCTGACCAAAGGAAGTTCCTTAGGTTGGCCTCTATCTCCTTTAGGATAGAAGAAGGAAGAATAAACATGGAAGATCAATAGACTTGATAGGAGGAAAGCACTGAGATGATCAACTGAAGCCTTCCAGCATATGAAAGGCTTTTATTAGTCCACTTGTTGATCCTAGCTTCGATTTTTTCTAAAAGGGGACTACAATCCCTTCGGGACAACCTTCCAGTAATGAACGGGACCCCCAAATACTTAATAGGAAGATTGCCTCTCGTTAGCCCGGACATCAGTTCAATGTGGGGGGTCAAGTTATGCGACTCAGGGGATAAGAAGAAGTGGCTTTTAGAAGGATTCAGATCCAAACCAAATAATTGGGAGAAGGTCCTTAGGCAGTCAAGCATAGAGTTAATAGAATCCAAGTCAGCATGACAAAAAAGCATAAGATCATCAGCCAAAAAAAAAGATGGTTTAGTTTAAGAGATTTACACCTCCAATGATAATGGTAAGAGGGATTACCATCTAAAGCCTTGTTCAACCATCTAGATAGAACTTCCATACTTGATATAAAAAGGAAAGGGGATAACGGGTCTCCTTATCTTAAACCTGACTTACCTTGAAAGAACTTGGAAAGGGTGCCATTAATAAGGATAGAGTAAGACGGGGATGAAACAGATTCTTTTATCCAAGCAATGAATTGCACAGGGAACCTGACAAATTCTAAAACATTAAAGAGGAACTCTTAATGAATAGTGTCATATGCTTTATGAAGGTCTATTTTGAAAGCACAGCGCTTGAGACTATTGGAAAAGTGATAATTCCTTAGAATTTCCTAGGCCAACAGAACATTATCGCCTATGCAGCGATTTTTAACAAAAGCACTTTGGTTTTGGCTTACAATGTGGGGAAGAGACTTACGAAGTCTATTAGCTATGATCTTAGCTATGACCTTATAAAGAAAATTGCAACAAGAAATAGACCTATTATCTTGCACTGTGATTGGATGAGCATTCTTTGGAATGAGAGCAATAAAAGTAAAGTTTAGTTCCTTAAGAAGTTTCCCATGCTCAAAGAAGTTCTTGATTGCCCCTGTAACTTTCAGTCCTATTGTGGCCCAAGATTGCTTAAAAAATACGCATTAAAACCATCAGGGCCTGGGGCCTTGTTCGGATTTTATGTTCAATATTTAAGCAATTGAAGATAATTGAGTCATGGTCTCACGATATAGCCATAATTCTTGGTCAGCTAATTGTAGTAAGTCAAAAAACTATTTTGCATGTGGGTTTGGTTCTTTTTCAAAAATTTCTATATTTTCCTAAAAGGTATAATCGGTTGCATCATAAACCATTTGGATGTAAGGATTTTCAGTTACACCCACATTATTTGTTCTAAATCTAGTCCCCCCCTTAAAACTCATCCACATTTATTGATAAGTTTACTTTATTACCCCTGAGGTGATACAAATCAATGGCTCCCTATGTCACATTCACTCAAAGTAATTTGGAACAAACCTTTTCTTAACAAATGGAGATTCACTTCATCAATAGGAAGAAAACGAATAAGTTTGCACTTTTACATGGATATATGATCTTTGGGCCATCTATATATGTAGCGCCCTATTCCATAGTATAAAAATTTCATATTTTACATCAATGGAAAGATCAGCAAATAAACACTCATAACCCGTTCCAAATGACTATTCTACCATTCCCATCGGTGATGGGATGTTACAATAAATGCAGGTTGAGAATATGCATAGTGAATAAAAGCTTCAACTCCCTCAATCAACTCAGGATTAATGAAACCATTGAGTGTTATTCGTCTATACATCCAAGATAGATCAACATTACTTATTTCTCCAAAACTGTTATTTAAAAAAAGTGATTTCATAGTTAGTATCCTTCATTCCCCTAATTGTACAGAACATTTAATATTTACTTTACAGAACATCTCCTAAGTTTTTAGAGGTCTCTAACCATTTTCCCTCCAAATTGAAACCAATCTATCCCACCATATGAGTTCATAATTTTAAAACTCAGTCATAACCAATTCCACCTTAGTGATTGGACAATCATCACATTAATTCTAAGTCATAATAACCTTATAAATGAATTGTAATTCATAAATCTAGCCATCAATTTGTTGGACCCCGAAACTTTCTGTAAGTCAAGACTATTAAAAGAGTAATTATCGATGATTATTTGACAATTATTTATGTATAAAGCAAAGGAAAATCCTTGAAATTGAAATGAAAAGGAAAATATGGTTTAGATACAAGATGGATTAAATGTGGAATATTAGAAGTCAAAAGCTGGAAAATGTAAGTTCATTAAGCATGCTCTAGTGTTTTAGTCATAATGTGATCTCTAGTTATCCAAATGAGATGATTCTTGATCTGGATTAAATTAGAGACACAAGACTATAAGTTGTATGAAGAAATTGAGTTCTAATTAAATCTCTAAGGATGTCAATTTTTTGATGGAAGTCATGTGCAGGTGCAGGAAATGTTTTAGAATAAGAACAGTCTGAAATGTTTGGTATATAATTGTTAGAATTTGGAACTAAATTGAATAATTTCTGATGTTATTAGAAAATTAAGATATTGAGGAACATTTCCTTAGAAGGAAGTGTAAGCAAATTCTTTCAATTACATGATTAGAAAAAGGGTTTGATGTTGGAAAAAAAAGTTAAGCATGATTTAAATGAATTTTGAGGCATTGAAGGATTAATTATGTTAATTTGTGGAATTAATTAGCGTGTTAATGGAATTTAATTCACATGTTAAATTGACTAAGACCATATGACATGAATTAAGTATATTAAGGTGATAGATAGCATTGAGGGTAAATTTGGAAGACAACTTAAGTATTTAAGAACCAAGGCTATTCATTAAGGGCAATTTGGACATTTTAGCAACATAAGTGGTATAAAAGGGGAAAGAAAGAGTTGTCTTGCACTTGAGGAGAGAGGGAACGAAAATTAAAAGAAAAGAAGAGGGAGAAGGTGTCGTGGAGAAGAAAAGAAAGAAGAAGAAAGAAGATCTAGGGTTGGCTTTTTCATGGAGTTTCAAGAGGGGTTTTGAAGGATTCATGAAGAAAAAACATGGAAGAGGACAAGGGCTTCCAAATGAGCCAAGAAAATCTCCATTTGGTGGAGACCCAAGGTAAGAGGATTTATCAAGCTTTGGTTTTTAGAGAGTTTTTGGGTTAGATATCTTAAGAAATGCATGGGTTTGTGAATTCTAAGGTCAATTTGATGATATGTCCCTTAG
>JANZLX010190912.1:0-11639 GCA_025531955.1 Erythroxylum orinocense
ACGCCACCCTCGTGGGGCACGGACTCGGATATCACCAACGATATCGGGTTCGGGTCACTCAGGAGTGGGGTGTTACATCAACAATTTCACAATATCCCTCAAATCACAAAATAATTAGGTCAAAGCTTCACCATACACGCATAACTGCTATCAACACCAAACTAAAAAACAATCACAAAATCACTCAGGTGTGTAGTCAAGAAGCAGGGTCACACACGCAAGGAAAATAATACTTAGAATTACAGATGCAAGGAAAATAATACTTAGAAGTATTACTTATTTACACCACCTCTTGATTTGGATTTTTAATCACTATCTCGAAGACCCAATAATAAAAAATGACAAAATTAAATAACGAGATATAATAAATATCTTAACATTATGCATATACAATTTCTCTTATAGGAGCCCGCTTAGCTCAGAGGTTAGAGCATCATGTTTGTAATGTGATGGTCATTGGTTCAACTCCGATAGCTGGCTTTTCTCTATTTATTTTTTTATTTTTTATTTTTACATGATTGATATTAATCGATAATAATAACTAATCAATAATAATAACTAATGGAAGTGTTATTTAGAATAGATAAATATTAACGAATAAAAGAATCAATAATATAAAATTAATGAATAATATAATAACTACTAGAATTGTTATTTAGAATAAATATTAACAAAGAAATTAAAAAAACAACTAATGAATAATGCCAGCTCGTTTAAATTTAGTATACACACTAAAATTCACTTCAATATGAATTCCTAATGTTGTCAAATAAAATGTATTATTAATCAATTCAAAAGATCCAATATTTTGATAGAACGGAATTCTTTCATTTCAAAATCCTAATTTGAAGTGGTTCTTTCGTTCATTCGTTGGGAAGAGGGAATTTCTTCAAATTTCAGCAATTGAGACATCCGGAAATAATATAAGAAAGACTCATATATTTATCCATCAACATTACAAGTAAATACTAATTAAGAGATTCTTTGTGATTATAACACAACTAAAAGAAAATTTGTTCCTAGTTATGTTCGGAGATATTCCTCTCAACAATTATCTGACAAAAGAAGATATTATCAGGACAGAGAACCCCTTTAATCGAAACAAAAATTCAATCACGATGTTATTTTCTTGTTCCTGAATGGGTATTTCAATCATTTTTAGGTTTATGCTCTACTATGAGTAAAGATTCGCCAGATTTGTATTTGTACATATAGAGCAAATGCTTTGAATACCATACATTTTTTCTACAACTTCTTTTTTTTCAATTCCCTACACGTCTTCCACCAATGATTGATTATGAATCAGTTTGAAATTACTTTTGTTTATAATATTATAGTGAAATGCCTAGAAAGAAATCGTGGTTGGGAGGGTTATAGTAGCAAAAATCGTTGGAATTTTTTGTTAAGATATTTATTATATATCTCATTTTTTAATTTTGGCATTTTTTATTATTGAATCTTCAAGATAATGATTAAGATCCAAGTTAAGATGAGGTGTAACCAAGTAATACTTCTTATTTGCATTGGATTTTTGGATAAAGGTTTAAGTGTGAAAGAAGTTTATCTTGAATAAAAGTGTATGTGTATCATGTTATTGTTGGCTGAAGGATAGTTTGAGCAGGTTGTAGATTGTGGGTGGTGCGTGTGTAACTCCTTGTGTGGGTGACTCCTTCGTTGCCTCGTTTTGGGTTGGTTACATGTGCGTCCGAAGTGGTGCTATGGTCTGATTGTTTTGGTGATAAAACAAAGTGCATGGAAGCACTAACGTGGTGATCTCTACGTTGATGAGAATTTCATCTTGGTGCTACAATTTCTGTTAATTAATTGTTTGAAGACTCCTTGGTGAAGTGGGGAATAGATGTTGGAAGTGGGGAACAAATGTTGGATTGAATGGTGTTGGCTCAGTAAAGTCTTGTATAAAACTATTGTCATTAATGAAAGGATTAAGCTAGGTGAGGGCCCCGCAGACGTAGGCAAGGTGTGCTAAATTGCATTACCAAATTTCGATGTTGATTTATATTTGTCCATTTATTTTTTCTAGTTTTTGGTTGTGTTAGAAACAATTGCGGCAAAATATAAAAGTTTGTGAAACCATTACAACCTACGGTTTTTCATTTTTGTTTTATACATTGGAAGAATATGTTTTGTTATTATACAAACGATGAAAAGAATAACTGAAAGAAAGGAAGTTGATTAGTTATTCATCAAAGTTTCCTTTATTTAATGACCAAAAATAAACAAAGATATATAAAATTTGAATATATAGAACAAAAATTCATTTATCCGCCTCAAGCATGGAAACCCCCAAACTTGGTAGGTTTATTGATCGGGTTTAATATAATAGCTTTATAAGTTTACAAAATTGAAAATAAAGATCATGAAATTGAATTTCAATTATTTATGGAAACATATCAATTAGTAGAATTGTTGATAAAAGAAAAGGATGGTACATATGAATCTCGTACCTATTCTTGTGAATTATATGTAGAGTTTTTGACCACTTTAGAATTAGTTCGTAAAACTAATAATAGGGACACTGCGTTAAGTCTTAAATTTTGATTAATGAATTCATATTATATGATCACTTAGAAGTACTTAATGCTATTTTTGGCTTTCCAAATACTGATTTCTATGAATATCCTGAAGATTTTATGGCTAGCAAATTTTGGTCACAATTGACCAGTTCTAGAAAAGTGTTTTCTCCTAATCGATCTAAATCATTTGCTATCATGGACCCTGCCCTTCTCTATCTCCATCAGTTTTTAACTTTTACACTATTTGGTAGAGGAGATAGCAATGAGGCAGTTTCTAAAACTGAATTATTTATTTTGTGGTGTATGGTACATATCAGGCCCTTTAATGTTGGTAGTTGGTTAAGTTTGCGTTTACATGAAGTGGCCCAATCTAACCGAGAGAACACCCATGCAGCTAGTTTCAGGCAACTCGACTCTCAACTTGAAATCTTTAATGTCGATGAAGGTTGTCAGGCGGCAAGGCAATTGCTATATTCTTATCCATGATGATATGGGGGAAGCTTCGAGCAACAAGCGATCTCAAATTGCAGAAATGGAAGCTTAAGAAGAAGATGATGTTCTATCACCGTAACCCCAACATATGCATCATACATCTTCATATAGTTCCATAGAGTATCAATCATTGATAAATCAATTGATAGCATTTGAACAATGAACAAATGACAGGCTCCACAACATTGAAGCTAGTGTAGCGGAGATTTGAACCTTCATGGCCAATTTGAATGTTCGCTTCGAACAGCCTCCACCTCTATCTTAGTATCATGTTTCTAACCTTTCTCTTTTTATTGGTTGTTGTTTTAATTTCTTTTCGTTTTCATCGTTATCCTTGCTTTCTTTCTTTTGCCTTTTAGATCACCTTTTCATTTTCTTATCACTACGAGGGCAAAGTGATGTTCAAGTGTTGTGTGAATAATAGTTTAGAACAAAAGAAAAAAATGATTATTTGTGTCTTGCGAGTTTGTTTTCCCATTTAGTAGTTAGAGATGCATGATTATTAAATGAACTCAATCTGGATTAGAAATGCATAATATGAGTGAATGAGTATACTTGCATGCTTAGACTAATTGACTTGGATTTTAGTTAAAAGGACATTGGCCTGTTGTGATAAATGAATGACACCTTTCATTTGGTAAGATTTTGAGCCTTTTTGAAATATTAAATGCCAAATTCTGTAATTCTTTATCCAGAGTGTTCTTTCATGATTAAAGAACTCGAGAACTTGCTTACAAATACTAGTTGAGATCACTCAATCTTATGCAACTATTGAAATGATGAAGGCAATTAGGATTTAGCCCTTTTGTTTAAAAGGACACCATGATTTTACCTCTAGTAAACTCCTTTTGAGCTTAACATGACATGTTTTCTTTCTTTAAACTCAAATATGAGCCTTGACCTTGATTGTTTATCATCTTTGTTGTACCTACCATAAGGCAAGTTGAACATTTGAATGAGTATAATTGGGTTTAAGGAATAAGTGTGGGGAATTATAACATATAGTTCACTATTATATTAGGGATGGGTATGGTTGTGGAGATTTTTACTTCTCCTTTATATTTCTCTTCTTTTGATTTCCTTGTTTTAGAATCATAAATAAAAATGACAAATATAGTAAAAAATAAGAAAAAATGAAAAAAAAAGAGAAAAAGAAAAAGAAAAGAAAAGAAAAAGAAGTAAGAGAAGATTAGCAGAAAATGAAAAGAAGAGGAGTGAAAAGAAAAAATGGAAAGTGTTAATTTTGTTAAATGAGAGAAAAGAATTGAGTGTTTTATGATCATTCTTTTGTATATGTTTAAATGTTCAATTTGTGTTGTGGTTTTAACTACAAATTTCCTTTTTCCTACCCTTAGCTCGGCTCCATTACAACTTAAATAAAGATCTTTAAATTGATGCTTGTGCTTGATATGAGTGGTGGAGATTGGATTGGTAAGCAAGCTTATGGTAGATGCCTTACATGAAATGAACGATGAGTGAATACATATCCTACCTTTAAATGCTTGAGAGGATGAAGAGTAAAGTGAGTATCTATCACACTTGTTTGATGGTTCTTTTAAAGAATCTATCACACTTATTTGATGGTTCTTTTAATTAAAGTACTTGTTAATTTTGGCTAAATATGCAAAGAAAAACTTGTTCATAGAGTATTATGACTTTCAAATTCTCAGGTTGTATTTATTGAAATGATCGTTGATATATTTTACTATTAGTTGAGAAAATTGTGTCTATAGTCTAGTATTGTTTATTTTTCTTGAGTAAAATCAAGGGAAATGTTAGGAAATTGTTTTTTACATTATTTATTTTCATATTCTAGTATTGTTTATTTTTCTTGAGTAAAAGCGGGAAAATGTTGTATTGAATTTAGTTTGATTGTACTCCAATTCATATGATGAAATTGGTTGCCATTTGCATAAATATGAATTGAGTAAAATCCAGTGAAAGTTATATGAATATTAATTGGATTAATTTGTAAATATAGTGGATTAATTTGTGAGTGTGGCGTTAAATTAAACCATATCACAACCTACTTGCACAGTCGTGCAATTCACAGTGTTGCTTCATGCATGGCCATGCAAGTTAACCTCATGCACGGTCGTGACTGAAGGCATTTAACCTCCAAAATACCATAATTACATGTTATTTTCTTAACATTTTTGTAGTAAATGAAGTAACATATAAGAACATGTTGTTTTCTTAACATTTTGCAGTAAACGTAAGAACATATTATTTTCTTAACATTTTGCAATAAATGAATGAACTTCACTCTGCTAACCACAAGATTCGTGGTTTGAGCTAAATTTGCATCATCTTAACATTTTGCAGTAAATGAATTACATTACAGTAAATGAATGAACTTCACTATGCTAATAACAAGATTTGCGGTTTGAGCTAAATTTGCATCAGAATCTTCTTTTACAATTACAAAACTTTTCGCCAGTAAGATAACAACCACACTTCTCGTTGGAAATACCAACTCCCAAATTGTTTAGTTCTTCCAAATTTTGAAAACCAAATGTTTGTTATGCCTATCAATCAAAATGCATTTTAATTAATTAATACAATTATTAATAAAATATATCATTAACATGAAATGCAATTATTAATAAAAATTGAAATTAAGACAAAAACTTTCTTCAAATTACCATAAGTAAATCAATCATGCGCATTAAAGGTGGGATAATAAGACTAATACTTTATTTACTTGTTTATGCATCAATGACCTAAAATGATAAATCATTAGAAGATTAATAACATATTACAAAAAGAAAATATTACAAATAATACAAAAAGAAAATATTACAAATAATATCTGAGAATTTGTTCCAGAATGATGATAAGTGTAAAGCATAGTTGTGTTATCCGTACAAACACCAATTGGTTGCAATTCATATGTGTCATAACCAAGTGGTCCATAAATACAAAATTGAAATCATTAAACGATTAGTAACATATGCCCAAAAGACAATGTTAGAAATAGAACCTGAGAATGTGGTCTATAATCTCCATGATTAGTAACATATGCCCAAAAAAAGGAAATTTTTTTCAAAACAAGTAAAACAACACATGCGATGTTATTAATTACTGAAAGCTAACCTGATCTTGATGTAATATAGGATGTTGTATGATGGAGATAATATCGGTATGTTGGGAATTTCTTTAGAATCCCAAATAGAGTAGTTAAACCAAAAAATATTTAAAATTATCATAATATAAATTATATACATTAAAGGTTTGAAAATATAAAATCAAAAAAAATATAACCTGAGTATTGGAAAAGGGTATGGGTGTCGAATCTTCCATATTTGTTGAAGTCTTGCAGTTTTTTACATTCTTTCTTTTTCCTTGAAATTTTCTCTAATCCACCCTTCAATCTCTTACTTGATATAGGTTTTGTCTTTATTTTGACACCTCTAATGTTATTCCTTTGACCAAAATTAATGTCAGGTTGATTGATCATATTCATTTCAGTATTTGATCGTTGGGTTAAATCTTCATCTTGTGATATTAGGTTCTCTTCGTCAACCATTTCTTCATATTGCAATATCTCATCAACCATCTTCAACATGTTGAGAAGCTGAACTTTTACAATTTTACAAGTATCTCTCCTCTCTGTTGCTCTTGTAACCAATCATATGCTTAATGCACACAATTCTTTGTACCTTATACTTGACAACATTTTAGGATCCATTTCACTTTCATTGATAATGGAGTTTTTACTATCAAGGTACCCCGATTTTGCTTTCCATGTCCATCTTTTCAAAATATACTTACTCGGTATTCTCAAAATATTTTCCAAGTTAAAAACCTTCAAACCATGAGAATATAAAATGCCAGCAAACTCAAACTTTCGAAAACTATAATGGACTTCATCATTTGATGAATCGTAAGTGACCATATTAGAGTAGCTCTTCCCTACAAGAGTGATCTCATATTTTGTAACTTTACCATCTTCATCGCAAAAACGAAAACTAAAATCATGAGAATGATTCCATTGATCTTCAAAACATTTAAACACTTTTGGCATGTAAACAATAGCTGCACGCTTTAAAATTTGAACAGATGCTGACAATGTTGGAGTGCTTACATTACTTCTAAAATAAGCTTTTAACTCATCAAATTGACGATCATCACGTACCTTTTTACAATGCTATTCAAGCTCTCACTTCGTTGGGTGGTGGTCATGTCTGCATAAAACATTTGGCGTCCATAAACCAAAGCTCATTTTTCCTTTATATGAAACATACGTTTCAACCAATCATTATCTTGAAGTTCATATTTTTGCAGCATCTTATTCCATGCTTTAGAAAAATCTTCTTCTTCTTCAAAAGTCATATATGCATGATCTGAAATCCTATGAAAAATCTTTAAACTAAGAAAAAACACCACTCAAATGAATTGCAACATTTTGATAAATGTGCCAGATACAAAGTCGATGATGAGTTTCAGGCCATCTTAAAGCTAATGACTTTGCCATCGCCGCATCCTAAACAGTAAGAATAGTTGTAGGCTTTTTCTTAGATATGGCTCTAGCAAATGTGTCGAACAACCACTCAAATGTAAGAGTAGTCTCATCATATAGGAGTGCAACAACAAAAACTAATGTTTACTTATAATGGTTCACGCTGACAAACAAAGCAAGTGGACGAGCCTCACTATTTTTCATGTAAGTAGTATCAAAGCAAAGAACATCACCAAAGTGTAAGTAATCATTCATCATCTTTGTGTTTGACAAAAATATATTAGTTATCAAATCATCTTCATTCAATTGAATGGCATAAAAGAAATTAGAATCTTCAACCTACATTTTATACAAATATTCTAACACGTCACCTGTATCTCCCTTTTTCATGTCTCTTGTTTTTTTAGATCCTAAATAATTCTTGTAATCCTCTAGAATAAAGCCAAGATTATTTCTCCCATCTGCTAGTCTCACAATAAGATCACGGGATGCTTTTGGTGGAATTCCCACATCATTATCCATTTCAATTTGCATTGCTGCATCTAAAGACATCTTACTGTGACTTCTATACAAATGTGTTTTTTTAGGACTTGGAAAAATAGTGATTGTGATCCTTGACAAATTGAATCACTTGAAATTTTCCAGTTTTCACACTATTAACTTTCATTCTTGCCTCACAACAAACCTTGTTTTTGAACGTGGAGCTCTTACATATAAATCTTTTTTAGCAGGCATCCTTTTACCTTCAGTGCTACAACAAAAAAGCCTACAAATCAATTTACCATATTTATCTTAATGACTTTTTCTTCTTATTCCAAAGCCGACATGTTTGGCATAAATTAAATAAAATTAATAAGCTTCTTCTTCCTTCTCGGACTCCATGCCAAATTTCAGTATTAACTCTCTTGGAACAAATAAATGGGCTTTGTTCAAATTCTCGTCAAACTTCGAATTCACCAAATCAGTTGAATTCATATTACGAGTCCCATTGCCAACCAATCAGTTGAATTCATATTACTACTCTCATTGCCAATGCCAATATCATTCTTTTGTTGCTCCTGCTCAATTTCATAATCTAATCGACAGTATGAAGTAGATCTACCTTCCATTTCTACACCTGTCACATTCACAAACAAAGTACTATTATTGATTTCCTTTCGGATAAAATTATTATCACAACAAAAAAGGAGTGTTAAGAAAATACTGTGAGGTATTTTAGTTTTCTCTGCATACCTTATTTAATTCCTATAAAAGAAAAAGTGATTAGAGAATTAAAGGTTTTACGGTAAATTCTTCCCAGTAAATGAATAATTTGCTTTGGAAGGTCTTAACCAGAAGTCAATATTAAGCAACTCAACCTTTACAATATACATTAATTATCACTCACGTAGACTTATAAATAGAAACTATAAACATAAACAAAAAAAGTTAGAAATGAATGATTTCCATGCATAAAAACAAAACAAAAAATCTTCAAAACTTACTTTAAGGAAAACATAAAGAACAACTTCAGTTTAAGAACCATCAAAGGCAACCACTAAAGTACCTTATATCTCTCCACATTAAATTTAATAATAAAATTAAATTAACAAAATGATGTATTATTGGCAACAGAGTCATATTATAAAGACTTCAAAAGAGGCAGACATCAAATGGTGCATTCTGTTGGATCATGTTTCCGGAACCCAACTCTCTTGCTTACTATCGTGAAACTTGAGCGTGCAAGCTTATAACCATGAAAGGTTAAAAAAAATTCATCTTTAAATCCATATAGACATCATCAATTCATCTTCATGCTTATAACAATTCAAAAATCCACTCACAAATTGCTCAATAGTGTGCTCAACAAAAACAGTCACATGCTTGAACTCATTTCTCCTACTTGCAAACAGAATTCGGAAAACTTAAAACCTTAATTTCAATTTGACTTCTTCATGTAAATCATAGCTCTATGACTCTTGTTTAATTTGGCACAAGAATTTCCTCAATCAGAGCTCTATAGCTCAAGATATCATCAAAATACCAAAATGTGCTCAAACCCTAATCATGCTCTCCTAACCGACCTCTTACTTGCTCTAATACAAACTTCCTCAAATCAACTCTAAATGCTACAAATTTTTGTGGAGAGATAGCTACATGTCTTAGAAAACCATTTCCTCAAGAATCATCACAAATGGAGGTCAGATGAGGGAGTTATGATCAAAAGAATATACCATGTTAATTCTCTTCATATTCCTTTCAAATCTTCCCCCTCTGTTTACTTGCGATTCAGCCATCCTTAGGTCTGCGCCTCCTAGCTCTCTACTCTACTTGTCTTGCTCTTGCTGTTTCGGCGCCGCCCACTCCTCTTCTGCATGTAAGCTTAATGTTTCATTTTTTCCATGCGTGACTATGATGTTTTCCTCCGGTCTGCGTGATTTACTTACGCTGTCCATTGCTTAATTGTCGCACTCTCTCTTTTGTTTCCATGATTTGCTGTCTTATCTGTTTTGTTTCAGCTTGAAATCCTTGATTTGCGTCATTTTCAAGACATGGGACCCTCTTCTTTGTCTCTAATTCTCATCCACGTGTTGCTCTCTTGTGATTTTTTTAAATGTTGCTCAATTCTTTCTCTGTTCACTCTTGCTTCCACTTGCATCGTCCACTGTTGGCTTGTGTGTATTGTGCGGTCCACCACGGCACTCTTCCTCTTGGCTTGTTGCTTTGTTGATTACTACTGCCTTTATCATGACCTTGGTTGATTTTTGTCCTCTAAGCTAATCTCCACCAGCTGTCCACACCTCACTTGTTGCTCCAATTAACTTGATTTTAATTTCTGCTGCTGGTTCCCTCAATAGCCAACTTCATTTGCTGTTCAGCTTGATTTGCGTGTCTGCTGCCAGCTTCGTCAATTTATCCTGTACAATGGAACAATTTAAACTCCCTTGCTTTGCTTTGCTCTTCACTGTGCTAAAATGGCCATAAAAAACACTGTGCGTTTAACGCACAGTACCAGCTGTGCGTTAAACACACAGCAACGCACAGCTTGGTGCGTTAAACACGCACCAACTGTGCGTTAGGCATGCGTTTATTAACGCAATTGTAAATAAATAATTTTTGCTTTAGAAAATTTTGCCATTTTAGTCTAAAAAATATATCAACAAATTCAGCTTAGCAGTCACATAAATTGAACACAATTTGAACGTTTTATCTTAAAATTGGATTGAAATCATATATAAAAGTATAGGAAAATATGAGAAAATTCAATCCTATCACAATAACTTGAGTGTTACCCAACAATACAAATGCAAAAACTTCACCTATTGAGTTTCCTTCTACAATTTCACTAGTCTAGATGTAACACCCCACCCCCCGCAAGACCCGAACCTGATATAGGTGGTTTTATCCAAATCCGTGCCCATGAAGGTGGCGTGCTAGAGCACTCAATCAGTCAAAAGTCAGCAATTTTTTTTAAAACGTATGCAAAAACCAATCATCGAAAATTGGGCCTACCTTTATTCAGAAACATTTTACTTACAAGAATTGTCAACATTTTCCAAATATTAGTATTTCGATTAGCCCATGTCAGAAACAAAAAATATTACACTTTGATCAATTTCTTTTGCAACATCTTTTCCAATCGGAAAGTTATACACAACAATTATACTCAACTATACAGACATTACAATAATTTGCGGAAGACAAGTTTGTACAATTTAATCAAATACAAAATGCAAACGCAACTAATCCCGACCTCTTCCTTCACTCACATGCAGTAGGTATACTCCAGTTGCCTAACGGGGTATTCTTCTGAGTCCTGAAAAATAATTGCAAATTTTAGTTGAGTTTTGCGAACTAAGTGAGAGACCATCATCGATGGCTCACCCAATCACAACACATAATTTATACATCTCACTTTCTTTCGCATTTCACATTATTTCATAGTCAATACACTTAAACATTCACATTATGCATATCCAATGCACATGAGACCCATTTTTCATTTATTATTTTGTTGTGATCAAGTGCCTAGCTGACCCGTATCCATTAGATACCGGCTCATTGATAACTGTCTCATATAGGGTTCATTACACGTTGAGCCTGAGGCTCTAAATCACTTATGAGCTCGAAGCTCATTTTCACTCGTTGAGCTTAAAGCTCTGATCGGTGGC
>JANZLX010190921.1:0-11639 GCA_025531955.1 Erythroxylum orinocense
ACTACCATACTAATTAATCCCAACACAATTTAATCTATCAAGACTCCAATAATCAAACTAATCATGCTTAATAAAAAAATCAGGGGCCAACATTTTTAGCTTTATTATTGCTTAGTGGCTTTTTAGGCAGTTCTCAAAATCAAATAAGCAAGATCAACAATTTTCTCTTTTTCTATGGCTTTTAAGACTATATAGTCATAATTAGAGTGTGAACTGACTAGAAAAATTCATCACAATTTTAGCATGTCCTTTTGCTCTTGTAATTGGTTAATGTGCATTATCTTTAGAGGAGTAATAACCAGTGGTAGACAAAACTCAATGAAATTTTGGGCCTTATTAAACTAACACATACATATCAGTCTCATTGTATTTTACTTATGTATGACCTTCATAACATGTACATCTTGACTTTGCTTTGATTTTTTATTCAAGGCCACAATTTTATCACATGCATTAACTTGAAAATGATTAAGCATTCTTTGTTTTTACAAGCCACATTGGCCAAATAGCCTACGATTTGATATGGATTTTCCTTTTTTAAGCCCCTTTGAGCTTTATAAACCTTTCTTTTTATGCTAACCACATTACATACTATTAAACTTAACTAAATTTCTGACCCAAGCCATAAAGCTAGTGAAACATTTGTTACTTGTTGATGATTGTGGATATACAAAAGTCTAAGTGTGGGGGTGTGTATATATGTGGGTTGGTTATATTTGTTAGAATGTCATGTTATGAATTCCATTATTAGTGTAGCTTCTTTTAATTTTTATTAAAAAAAGAGAAAAACAAAAGAGAAAAACAAAAGAAAAGAGAAGAAAAAGAAAAGAAAAAGAAAAAGAAAAAAGAAAAAAGAAAAAAATGTTTAAATAAAAATATCAAGGAGGAAATGCATATGTTTTGCAAAGTTACTTATTTTTAGTTTTTCCTCTTAAAGTTATAATGAAAAGGTTACTTGAATGTAATGTGAATCAGGGAGATGTAGTTCTTAAGGGTCACTCCCTATGGTTACAAAATCTTGTTTATTATCAACTTTTATGAGTGATATATACTTGATGTGGTTTGCAGTATGAAAGCTTGAATTTGAGCTGTGGAATGTAATTGTTGCATTCATCATAGCTAATGATACCTACTATTGAATGAATGTTAGCTTACGTACTTAATGTTTCATTGAGTATTACTTATACTTCACTAGCTTGATGGCTTTCAACTTACTTTACCCAAACACATCTCATTGCCCACATTACATCCTTATAAAATTCCTTTGATTCATGGTTATGCATGTGACGTTTAATGGTGGAAAAATGAAATGATACTAAAATATGAAATGATATTCAAAGTTATGGGATGTTATAATCATGAATGGTGTTTGAGTGTACCTATGAAATATCTTATTTAAACACATTATGCCCAAGTCTACCACTAGATTGCTTAGTTTCTAAGGGTGATAAATATTGATTGATCATAAGTAGCAATATTGAATGTTGAGTCCTTGCTATGGTTTTTAAAAGTTATTTATATTTGCTTATGATTATCTATTATTGGGAAATATGAAAAATGGGTAAGTGTTTTGATTTGTGACTTTGATTTTGACAATTTGCCCGAGGATGGTCAAAAGCTATGTGTGGGGGGACTTGATATGTGCTTAATTATAGATACATTTGATCCATAACATTTAGTGATTAATGCTTTAGAATACTTAAGACATTCACTTTAATTTATATTTAACTTTAGGTACAATTTGAAAGCATAATAACTAAAGTGAATCGAAAGCATACTCATTGAGCCATATTTTTATATTCATACTCTGTTATCTTTATGGATCAAGAAGAAGAAGAAGAGACAAGATAGAGCGCATAAAAATGGACAATGAAGTATTGTGGTTCATGGCCATAAAACCAAATTATCACGGCCGTAAGCCATTAACTCACGACCATGACATGGTTTGCATAGGCATGAGACAACTCTCACGCCTATGCAATGTGTCTCACGACTATCACAACCGTGAAACACTTGCCACACCCGTGGGAAGTCAGTTACGGGTGTTAGAAGGGCCATTTGTCAATTTTTAACCTAGCACTTTACTATATAAAGAATGTTTTGTGACTACAGAGGGAATATTCTCGAGATGTGTGGACAGACCAGGTCCTTCATCATTTTCTCTTCGGTTTTCAAAGTGGAAAGAGGTGACAGTAGCCATTCTTCTTGGAGATTAATGAAGAAGATGGAGGGTCAACTTCTCGACACCGATTTGAAGGTGAAGTCGACGGCCAGATCACGGTTAAGCTTATCTCATCTTGTTTAATGTTGAATCTATCTTTTTTTTTATTTTTATCATTGTTTGATATAATTTGTTAAACTGTTCAATATAATTTGTAATTGTTATATTTGATGTTCGTTAGTAGCTACTAATGGTCTTAAATCATTAGGAACAACATAACCTAGTTTAAATAACCCGAATGTGTGAGGTTACTGCCTATGTTGATTTGTTTTCCACTTCATAATGCGGCTAACCAATTGAATCTGGAGATTTCATCCTAGGTTATTTGATAGCTAGGTTTAATTAATGAACATCCCTTAATTAAGCACATCCTATGGAAAAACTGGGATTATCAAAGCATATTGTTAGTCCACGATTAATAGTTCTTGGAGAGATGTGAAAATATCATAATGATGAGATATGTTTAATCGTGTTTAGGTCAAGATTGATCCTAGAACTGAACTTTAGACATATTCGACACTTTTATCATTTTAGATTGTTCTCTATAATTTGTTTTTACTAGTTTAATTTTACTTTATTTTCTTAATTTCATAAAACCTAAAACCCCCTATTTATTTCCTCTAAATTAATTATTTTCATTACGAGAATTAACCAAATATTTCCTATGGATATAATCCCGACTCATCACATCTACAAGTTTTTAGTGTGCAGAGTTAAATAAATTTTACAGTGCACTCAACATGCATTGTCAAAAATAAAAGCATAACTTTACAGATTATTCCATAAGAATATCTTAAGCTAAGAAATGCACATAAGGATTTTTTTTATCTTCATAAAGAAGAATGGATGCAAGCAATGAGAGAAGAAATGACTTATTTAAGCTTGAATCAAGTACGAGTCTTTGTTATCTCCATAGAAGAAGCAAAGTTGCTAGGAATAAATGATTCTTAAATTAAAACGAAATATTAATGGCAGTACCAAAAGATACAAGCCACACCTCGTAGAGAAAGGATATACACAATAAGAGAGAAATGATTATAATGAGATATTTTCACCTATTGTGATGTTTGTTTCGATTCATCTCACCCTAGTTATAGTAGCTAGTTTGGATCTTGAATTCCATCCAATGTATATGAAGACTGCTTTTCTAAATAGAGAATTATAAGAAGAACTTGATATGGAACAAATTGTAGGTTTCATTAAGATATGATAAGAATATAAAGTGTCTGAGTTATTAAAATCGATTATAGTTTCAAGTAGTCCTCCAGGTAGTTTCACATTTTTTCATAAAGTAATCATTTCATATGCTTAAATATGACCATTAAGTGTATATTAATAGATACAAATATAAATTTATGATTTTATCTTTATATATGAATGAAATTTTCATTGTTGCTAATAACTGTGAGTTAGTTAAGCAAATAAAAGATTAGATGTCACCTAAATTTGAGATGAAAGACATGGGTGAAGCTATATAAATTCCTAGATTTAAATTTCAAGAGATCATTTAAAAAGATTATTGTTACTTTCTCAAGAGAATTATATTCAAAAGACTTTATAACAATTTCATATTTAAGATTACAAACTAGTTGATAATCCTATTACTAAAGGCATAGCTTTCTCAAGCAACTTATATTCAAAAGACTTTAGAATGATTTCATATTTAAGATTACAAACTAGTTGATAATCCTATTACTAAAGGCACAGCTCTCTTCCAGAAGTTTTTTCCATCTATACCATAAAAAAAGGGGAAAATGAAGAAAGTTCCCTATTCCAATGTAGTTCGAAGTCTCATGTGTACCATGATGTGTGCAAGGTCAAATATTTGTTAGGTTGTTAGAACGACGAGCAGATATTAACCAAACCACACCAATATAAACAAACCGGAAGGGAGTAAAGGGAATATTAAGGTATATAAAGGGAATTGTTAATTATAAATTGTGATATCAAGGTAATAACTTACATGTACAAGGATATACAAATACGAATTATGGAGGATATTTAGATTAGACAAAATCTACCTTTGGACTTATTTTCTTACTCAACAATGGTGCTATATTCTGGAAATTAAGAAAAAAAATCATGTATTGCCTTATCCACAATGGAAGCTAAATTTATAACATTTTTAATATTAGTAAAAGAAATTATGTGTCTTAGACGATTCTTAGTTAGTCTGGGAGTCACTCAAAGTGAGATTGATCTATTAGTAATTAACTGTGATAGTAAAGAAACAATTGGTTATATTAAAGACCAAAAATTTTGTTGTAAAACTAACAATATAGATATCAAGTACAATTATGTGAAAGACATAGTTGCACAAGGAGAAGTGAAAATAAAGTATATATTTACAAGAGATATGGTGGTAGACCTACTGAAAATACCAATTTCCTAGAATACATACATTAGTCATATGGAATCACTAAGATTATGTAGATATTAAAATGTAATTGATTAACATTTTTCCATATATGTTCATTCAATGTATTGCTATGTATAAATAACAATATAAGTTGATATCATTTATTATGTAATAAGCTTTACTTAATACTCAATTATAAAATATTTTTACTTTATGTGAAATATTTTTATACAAATCAAATAATATATCAAAAAATAAAATATTGTCCTTCATACATAAGCAATCACCTCTAGTACGTCTGATGATTAGAGATGAGGCATGTTTTAAGTTTATTAGCAAGCTAATAATTGATAGATAGAGCAAAAACATAAACCATGATTGTCGACTTAGAAGATAAGAGTAGAGAAGTGAACTCAAATTAAATCTTAAGTATGTTTAAACCGACGTCTATGTGGTATTACATACATAAAAGACATATGTTCTTAATAAATAAGCATTAATATCGTAGCAGATGACTCTTACCATAAGTATAAAAATGACAATGAAAAGGGATTAATGTAAGTCATAATATCTCAACCTACATCGTATAGAATCCTGTAGGTAAAAAGAACTTTATAATATACCCTTAAAACTCTTGTTTAACTCTTAAAGAATTAAATTTAAGGTTTTATACTTTATAATGTCAATAGAAGAATATTTTCGATAAAATCTTATATGAAAATTTTAAGAAAGAAAGTTAAATTCAATTCAAGTAAAAAGGAAGCTCATTTTTTATTATTAACTTGCATAAGAAAATTTATATATTCAAAGGTGGCTATTAACTCTCAATAAGAGAATTAGATACATTTATGACTTGTTGAAATAAATATGATTAAAGGAGATTTAAATGTAAGATATTACCTGGGGTATAGAGTATAAAATTTACTTAAGAATCAATTCATTAATTGAGAGATCATATATTCCTAATATATATATATATATATGAATGAATATAAGCTTTAATTATATACTGATTGCATAGGTTATTAGACAAATATAAGAACACCTTATGAGTTTGTCATGTAACCCTCGAATTGTGAATTGTTAAAGAACAATTAATAAATTTGACATTACTTATAAATAAGAGATAATGATTAATTAAGAGACTAATGATTATCATTTGAACAAAACACGAATTAAAGGATTTGTTTTGCAAGAAAAGAGTTTCTTATCAAATTTCTTAAACTGGTGGAATATAATTAAATTCAAGTAAGTAATTTGATTAATTATGTATATGATAATGAAAGATCCTGTTTATACAAGGCTGACGACATTCAAGTGGATATGTTGAGCTCAAATGACCAAGCCATGCACCTTAGCATCCTCTTTATACAAGAGAAGGTTAACATTATTATTTCTCTCATATATGCTAGCAACTTGGATTTTAGAGGAAAATATTATGGAATAACCCCTTAATCTCATCAGGAACATTAACAAACCATGGTTGATATATGGAGACTTCAGTGTGACTCTTTACATATCAGAATCTTAGGCTAATTACAACTTAAGAAACTTTTCTAAAGACATTAAAGATTGTGTGGATTATTGGGGGTCACTAATCTATAACAAATTGGCTACTCCTCCACTTGGTCTAAAAAATAAAGCTTTCATTGTTTCATTAGGAAACAATTAGATAGAGCTCTTGGTGATACCAACTAGTTAACTAAATTCCCCAACAACATTGCTTTGTTTAAAGATCCTCTTTTCTCTTATCATACAACAATAATAGTGGAGAAATTATTTAAGAAATTTGCTAGATGTTATTAATCACTCATCTCTACTTCAGTAGAGTGCGAAGGTTAATTAGCTCAAGTATAGTGACAAGTATACAAAATTCTTTATTAACACCATCTTTGTAAGGAAAAATCACAAAAAATATATTTTATCATAAAAATGATGGTGTAGTGTTTCATAATCATAATGATATCCAACATGAGGCAATGAGGTACTTTAACGCTCTACTCAGTACTCCCAGTACAACTTCTGGTTCTTACTCTGAGCTTTGTATTCAAAGAAAATTTCCCTTTGAAATATCGCTTTACTAACCAAACATATAGATAAGAAGGAGATTGAAGAGGTTTTCTTTTGTATGGATGGAATTAAAGCACTAGGACTCGATGGTTTAAGTGGATATTTTTCCACAAGTCTTGGAATACTACTAGAGAAATTGTCAAAAATGTAGTGTCTCTTCTTTAATGTTATCCTCCTTAAATAAATCAACAAACTTTCTTACACTTGATAGCAGATCCAACCCCTCCTATTTTAGTGACTTCAGACCTATTGCTTGCAATAATTTCCTCTACGATATCATCTCTAAGACCCTTGTTATAGGACTGAAAAAAGTTATAAATCCACTTATTAGTGATAATTAGGGTGCATTCATTTCTAAAAGGCAGGTTGGTGACAATATTTTAATATTTTTAAGAGCTTCCAAAAGGTTACACAAGATCTGAATCCACCCCTAATTGCATTATCAAAGTTGATTTTCACAAGGCATTTAATAGCATGAGTTGGTAATTTCTATGCATAATATTGAAAGCTTATGGATTTCTTGAAGTTTCATTGGTTAGCTTAAAGAATGCATCTCTACTGCTAGCTTCTCTATATTGGTAAACAATAGCCCCATAAACTATTTCAAATATGCTAAAGGCCTCGAACAGGTGGATCCTCTCTCCTATACCTCTTCATCCTTTGCAGGGGAACTCTAAACTTAATTATCAAGTATGAAGTGTAAACCAATTCCAACTTCAAATTCCATTCTAGGTGTAAGAAAATTGGATTAACTAGTTTGTCTTTTGTAGATGACCTTATTCTATTTTGCAGTATTAAATTGGAGTCCATTTGAATCATTCTAAAAGCTCTATATAATTTCAAAAGACACTATAGTCTGCAAATCAACTTCAATAAAAGTAATTTCCTAATTTTTAAAGGTGCTTCTTCTTTGGAATCTCACATTGCAACAATCACTAGCATGCATATAAAATCTCCTCCACTTTTTTTTTATCTAGGACAACCTGTTTACACCAAAAAAAAGAATGTATTTTGACTGTCTACCACTCATTGAAAAAAATCCAAAAGAGAATCAACTCCTTGGTGAATAAATTTCTATCTTCGGCAAGGAAGTTGCACCTTATTAAATTTGTTCTTAACATTCTTTGTATTTACTGGAGTTCCCATATCTTTATCTCTAAGAATGTCATCAAATTAATTGAAAGATTGTTTAAAAACTTCTTATGGAATCACTCGAATGGCACTAAGGGTGTTGCTAAGGTCAAGTGGTCATATTTATGTTTCCCAAAGAGGAAGGAGGCTTAAGCATCTCAACAATCAAAACCGCCAACAATGCTTTAATACTTAAAATACTATGGTGGATATTCGAGGATAGAAAATCTATATGGATCAGGTGGTTACACTTATATTTTCTCAAGGTAAATGCATATGGGAAACAAATAAAGCTCATCAACATCCTAGTTCCTAAACCAATTAATATGTTTAAGGGACGCAATCTAAGATGATATTTCTTGCATAATTGGCAACGAAAGATATATTTTTCTATGGTTTGATAATTAGTCTAGGCAAGTTCAGCTTATATAATTCCATGATATCAATAAGATGATATTTCTTGCATAATTGGCAACGGAAGATGTATTCTTCTGTGGTTTGATAATTGGTCTAGACAAGTTCAGCTTATATAATTCCAAGATATATCAAAGAGCTCTCTATTCTTTCCTCTTCACACTAAGCTCAGCTCACTAATCAACGACAACTCCTAGCAGTTCACATATTGTCTAAGACATTTTCCACCTCAGTATCTCCTAAATTTATCTACCCTTGATATCTTCTATTGGAAAAACCAACCAATCCATAAACTATCCAGTATGCTAATCAAAGATATGTTTAAAAGAAGAAACCCAATGGTTGACCAGCACAAAGTAAGCTAGTGCAAGGCTCTACCACCAAAAGTCTCCTTTCTTCTCAGGCTCACCAAAAAGAATAGAGTTAATACCACTGATAGAATCAAATATATGAAAGTTGATAGATCGTGCCCTTTATGTTTAGTTTAAAAAGAATTAAGGGATCACTTGTTCTTAATATGTCTTTCTACAAATTGCAATTGGGAACATATGAAAAAGAAACGTCTCTAGTTTGATCTTAAAGTACTCTTATCAGCACTATATATAGGATTTAAACCCAAAATACAATTCCTCAGTCTATTAAGCAAATATATATGATAATATTGGGAATTTCTGTATAGATTATCTGAAAAGAAAGAAATTCCAGAAGATTTACAACCAAGATTACCTCAATTGAATCTCTCATTACAGCAACCATCAATGAGATCAGAGAACTTATCCGACTAAAGAATATTGCATAAAACTATTATTCCAACCTGTTATCTTCTTTAAGAATTTAACCAAAGTAGTTGTCAGTTAAACACCAGCTACTTGGTATCATATGCTTAAGTTCTATAACAAGTCAAAAGGTATCCCCCTAATACTTAATTTTTAGTTTTAACACTTTCCTTATTTAATGATATTTCATTTCTTTTTTTTAATAATGCTCTTAGTCTCTTTTGTTAGGGCAATTATCTATTACATTATACAAATTAGACATTATGATTATACCATATCATTAATAGTTGCACCATTATAACCAAATCATTACTAGGATTGATATTTGAGTTAGATCGACCTAACTTGGTCAAAAGTTCATGGGATTAGTTTAAGATGTTTAAACTTTTGAAAAAGTTCAAACTTTTTATATAATTTTTCAGACTTTAAACAAGTCAAAAGTTCTAACGTATATATTTAACTTTAATAAAAACCAAACTCCACCTTTCATCCTTTTTTAATTATTTAATTCTTTGTTTATCTCTTGCCATAACCATTTAATGGCTCTTGCTCCACCTTTTATGTTCACTCTAATTCAAAAAAAAGTTCTCAATTCACTCTTTATCACCATTCAATATTGCTCATTCTACAGCTTGTTTGTTCTCACTCCAATTCAAAGCAAGGTTCTTATATTATGTTTATTACCTCTTCTTCTCCCTCTATCTTATAGTTATAATTTCATCTCTAAAAGGATTTGTCCTTTTTTCCCTGACATGCAATACATGTTTTTTTCCTCTCTCCTTTCTTACTTTGTCTTTACTTTTCATTCGTTTATAAGCTCCTTTGATAGTAGAACTCTTCTTCTATAGCTAATGCTCTTTACAATTATTGTATGAATCAGGTTAAGTTAAAATTAAAAATCGAGTGAGTTTTAGGCCTCTCAAATTCTAATCAGACTCAAGTTCGAGTAACATTGACCAGGTTCGATCATATTTTAGACTGAATTTGAGTTGCACCCTTAAAGGGTCAGGTTGGGCCAGGTTGATGTTCATTATAAGAGATGCACAATTGATCATATCATACCTCATACTTGATGCATTTTTCTTGATATTTTATACTTTTATCATATATCTGGTACTCAATTCATTCCAAGTGTGTTTATAGAGTATAATTGCTTTCATGGACTTAGAAGAGAAAACTTTCGAAGAAAACACGACATAAAACAAAGATTCAATGCATAGAAGAATGCAAAACCGTGCATCAACCCATGTACATCTCCCAAACCATGTATATTTGAAATTTCTAAAGATTTTGGTTATGAACAGTTTGATGCTCGATCATGCATTAGCTTTTTCATTAGCCAAAACCCTAGAATTTAATATAGATGACATTTTAAGGCAAATTAAAGGAGAAAACATACAAAGGAATTTTGAAACTCTTAAAGGCAACTTATGAGGAAATTTTTATTGGCTATCGAATTTTTTTTAATTATTAGGCATGATTTAAATTAATGTTAAGGTTTTGAGAGATTAATATTTGGAATTAATTAGCATGTTAATGTGGGTAAGATAATATGACATAAGTTAAGGGAATTGAAGTATTAAATTAGTAAGAGAGAGTATGGGCAAATTTGGCAAGTCATATAAATTTAGAAACCTTAAGGCATTAAAAGAGGGGCAACATGGGAAAAGGAAATTGTTGGCTTGCATTTAAGAAGCCAAAAACGTGATTAAAGAAAGGAGAGAAGAGAGAAGCACGAGAAAAGAGAAAAAGATGAGAAAGATGAGAGTTATACTAGGTTTTGATTTTTCTTAGTCTTAAAGAGTGATTTTGAGGTTGTGTAAGAAGGGTAAAAGGTAGAGGAAAACAAAAGCTTTCTTTTGAACCAAACATTTCTTCATTTGGTGAAGAATTAAAGTGAGAGCATTTTTAATGCTTTGTATTTTGGAAGGGTTTTGGTTCAAAGAGCTTAGAAAATGCATGGGTTTAGGTACTTTAGAAGCAATTTAGTAAATGTACTTTGTGGATCTTCAATTTTATAACCCATTTGAACTTGGGATTTTTTGTCTATGAAAAGGGAATCAAGAAAGACAAGAAGAGCAAAAGGAGAAGCACATTTGAATAAGTTATAAGCAAGGAAATTCAAGCTGGGTTTCACTTTTATAATTATGTAATGGGCCATTAAACTTTCTTTCAAGAAATGACAAGATATGATTTTTGAACTACCTTATTCATATGCATTTATTGCTTTTTAAATGTTGTAAGATTGTGCTACATAGTTGTATATGAGTTGTGATAATTGTTGATGAATTAAATGATGGAAATGATTTTTTAAAAGAATAGCAAGTTTAAGAAATAAAGTTTTGGAAATGCATATGAAACATTTTATGCTTATGAAACACAAGTTTTGCAAAAATGTGTCATTTAGGGCAAACTATTTTTAGTTCATGAAATATGTGTTACGTGGGTTTGTGGTAGTCCCTCAAGAATGTCACGTGCACGTTCACTAAGTTATAGGCTTCTCCCGCCTGCCTGCTAGTGGCACAGAGCTCCTTCATGGACTCTCTCAAGTTTACGGCTACACAAGATCAGTATGTGAAAATGTGTAGTGCGTCATGTTTATGGATCTACCCAAACCGTTTTGATATGCTATATGTTCATGATAAGTTGATAAGAATGATGCATACAC
>JANZLX010190930.1:0-11639 GCA_025531955.1 Erythroxylum orinocense
GATTGTCCCATCACGCACCTTAAAAATTTTCTTGAAATTGCCGATAGCTACCAAGTAGCAAATGTGTCAAATGAGCAAATGCGACTAAGGCTCTTTCCATTTTCTCTTGCCGGTGCAGCCAAAGAATGGATGTGGGATGCAAACCCAAAGGGTTCGTTGACTACGTGGGGGAATTAAAGGACAAATTCATGAGAAAGTACTTCTCACCAACAAAGACTCATAAGCTCAAAATGGAGATTATCAACTTCAAACAATCTGAGATGGAGTCATTAGCTGAAGCATTTGAATGATTCAAAGAACTTCAAAGAAAGTGCCCACATCACGAAATCCCTCCATCATCTCTAGTCTCTCATTTATATCATGGGTTGACTCTCCTCATCCTTCATTAAGAAATTTTCAAAACTTCTCAAGATAGCTTGTTTCCTCAGCCTCAATGTTTGAGCTGATCCCACATGCTTTACTTTCAGTGTTTCCCATAATTCCTTAGCACTCCTACAACTAGCATACCTTAATAAGATGGACTCACTTACCACTGATCTTCAAAACACCAAAGCTTGGAAATCTTTGTCCCTATCTTGGTTCAGCCGTGTCTGATCTACTTGTGTCATGGCTCCATGTTCCTCAGCTAGTACTTCAGTGACTACACTCCAACAATCACTGATCCTTAGGTAATCTTCTACTCAAATAGTCCATGCCTTGCAGTTGTCTCCCGTCAGCACCAGAATGTTTGCCTGCACATTTTACAAGTTCATCATCGTCGGATTCATACCTGTCATTGCTCGGCTTGGTCCAGACTATGTGAACCATGAAACTCTGATACCACTCTTGAAGATGCTCCTCTAAGAGCTGAAGATAGTACCGTCCTTATGCAACCTGTCGGGTGAGAAAGACGGTTGAGGCAAACTGTCAAACACCTTCTGTACTGTTCACACAAGCTTCCTCAAGATAAGAAAATGTTGCAACTTTTGTTCCTCAATTTGCAATTGATGCGTTTGATATGTCTCCACAACAGCAAATTAGCTTACTTGTTGAATTTGTGAATGTATAGCAGATAATTTGTGTAAATTGAAAAATGTGTGTAGCCCTCCTATTGAACCCGAGGAAATACTGCAGAATGTGAACTATCGGTTTTTGTATTTGTGCTAGCTGAACTACTCACTTTCACAAAACTAAAATTTCTTTTGACTCAAACTAAAAGACAATGTAAGCAAATCATGTGGAATGAATTGAAAGTTGTATGTAGATGAATTTTCCCTCACTCGTATATGCTAAAATCAAAGGAACCAAACTTCAGGTTTTTTTTTCAGCAAAAACAAAAACTTCTACTTCTATTTGTTAACTTCTAAAGATCAACTTCTGGAAAGAACAAAATGAACACAATATGAAGAGTGAAACTAGTGCTGAACTCTTGTATTGATGGTAATTTTTGAATTTTTCTTTTCTGCCATAAAACAACAGTGTTCATGAGCTTTATATCAGCTCCAACCTTCTGATACATCTTGAAAAATAACTAAAGAACAAAAGCATAATCTAATGAGCGATAACTAAGCTAGTACAATTTTCCCTGATTTGCAAAATCACAAAAGCAATTCTCTTTGTCCTTTCTGTAACTGAATCTGACATTTGTAAGACATTTTAAACTTGCTATAACATGATTTGAGAGATGAAAACTAGCCTAGGATAAAAGTTTCTTCATTTGGCAAGACACAAAAGTGATCAGATTTGCTTTTGCAAAAATAGGGTTTGATATTTTCAGTTGCTGCACACTTCTTCAGGAGACAATGCTGACATCCAAATCCGATTGTCAGCTATGGAAAAGCTTTAGCTTCATGCATTTGATTATCTCTAACTAAACTTGATTTTGTTGATTAAACTTCTTGAAATTTGCTTCAGATCTTTGCTGGTTTTTTTCAACTCTGCACTTCTTTGTTCTATTTTTCTATTTCTTCTAGTTACTTCCTGGTTACTTTTCCCTCCAAGTAACTAACTGGAATTCTCAACTTCTGTTGTGCATCCGATGAGTTTGCATCTGCTTCTTTCATTTTCCATTCTCCTCTCTGCCTTGTGCTTCATTCATCTGATCTTTGACTTCATTGATTTGATCCATATAGCCTTGAATTATGCCTAGGATCATCAATTCCAATTTCCTTTTGCACTTTAACTCATTGATCTTTCCTTTCAGCTTTCTTTTCTTCCTAACTTTTACTAACATTGCCAATTCTTCTACCATTTTTAACACTTCAGGCTGCACAAGACAACTTAATTCAACAACATTAGTTGGAAGATTGCCTGTTTTCAAGATTAGTAGTAGTAGTCGAAAAGGGAGTAGATTCATTATAAAGAGAGGCCTCAAAGTTTAAAAGTTTCTCATAAAGCTCCTCGAAGGTAATGGGGATGCCACATCTACTAGTCTATCACCTAATTCCTCTAAAATTTTATCAATAAGATCTTCTGCATCCACTGGGGCTCTAAGAATAGCAACCCATATGCACGGGCTTAAATAATATGAAGAAGATCAACAAGAGTAAATGTACTTTTACGGTATTTTTAAATGACAGTTTTGAGCTATTTGATGTAGCTGCAAGAAGGCTTATGATATGTGATAGTTAATACTTTTAAAACGTTGACCGACATTTTAGAACGTGCAACAAATGGAATAATGGTAGGTGAAAGGAAGCCTATAAGAGCATTCAGGATGAGATAAAACTAATTAACGAACATAGAGAGTTGATGCTATATTAGGGTTGGTGATGTTATTTACCGGAGATGGTAGTTAGTGGCTGTAATTTAGAGCCACTAGTATACTCAAGGAATTATAACCAATGAATAAGGTTTAAAATTAGAGTTTCCAAAAAATATAGTTGTCTGAGGGGAGCCTGAGCGAAGACGTTAATGGTGATGAGATGAGGTTCTTTAAAGTGAGGATTAGTTGACTGAATAGGGTTGGTTTTAGTGGGTTGAGAGCCATAGTAGAAGAGGTATAGATTGTGAAAACTGAAAAAAAAAAACATTAATAGAACAAATCTCTTAAGATTAAAATATAATGATTTGTTTTTATAGTTAAATTAATTTTTAAAAATATTTTTATGAATGAGTTATCACCCTAAACGTAAACTATAATTTATATACATTTGATTAAATTATTATTATAAATAGTACTAAAAAATATTATTTTTATAAAATAATTTTGTATTTAATATTGATAATCCTAAATGAGAAATATGTACTTAATCCCTCTATAATTTATCGTTACTGAAATTTATGTAACAAAAATTAAAATAAGTTCAAGCTTATAGTTGAAACAAAAGCCAACTAGCAAGGTCGATCACAGACAATAGCTCATCCCAATTCCTAGGTGTACATGTCGCCATCCAAAGGCTTCACCACAAAAGCGCGTCTTTTACCACGTGAAATGAGAGGGGAGACATATTGAATCTTAAGTAAATTTAAGTGTGGGGGAGAACTAGATCGCAGATACTGATTCGGTTCTTCATGACTGATGTTGACTGGACGTCGAGATAGTTGGTATAAACTGGGACTGATAGAGTTGAACAACAGCTCCTTCTTGTCGTTGCGATGCTGTAATCGGGATATTACCTGCCAACAAGTTGTGAATCAATATCATCGTCAGGATTCCATGCTAATCTACCAGATCAATCGGCAAGAACATCCAAAAAGGAGACAAGAAGATGTTTATTAGGGTTTTACTGCTCGCCACCCATTTCACTGAGAATGTTTGGACCAAATGATTGATGTTAATGATGTACCTGCTGGACAAAAATCAATCCAGGGGGACAAGTTGACGCCAATAACTTGTCCGAACTCTGGAGGTTGCAGATTGTTGTCGTCTTCCAAACCACATGTTGGGTTTGTGCGATCATCAAGATTAATGTTTTCTCCAGGAAGAAGGGTTTCAGGAGGCTGTAGCATTTCGGCCACATGTTGGACCTGATCTCTGCAACATGCAATGGACTTGAATCTATTTGTTTTCTTTCATCAGACGAAATATCAATATGGGTTATAGGTAGTAGCTGTAAGTCCAAAGTAAGAACCTCGGAAGAAGTCCGTTGGAATCCAAAAAGTTCAAGATCTGGACTTGTGTGTCTCTTTGTGGAAGCCAATCGAAGATATTGCCTGGAGTCTCCTGGAAAAAACCATTAACTTCTGAGGTCTTTGCAGAAATACTAGCCTGATTCATTTCCCGGCTCAAATGCGAAAATAGTCAGAGATCCTTTGTCATAACAGCCTGGAAATTAACTATTTCTCCTAATTATGCTCTATTTCAGATAGCTAAGAATATGTAAAATAAAAATACCCGTGAAGGCAGTGGTGCACTGGGAAAATTGTTCTTCTCTTCCAAAACTTGCTGTTGACGATCATATGCACAGACATAGTTGCTTTTAGATACAAGTAGAGGCCTAAAACAGTCTTGAGTAAAGGTGGAAAGAAAGCATGTGAAAAAACAATATTAAACTGATCTAATGACACTACCTTGTGCATATGCACAAGTTTCAAAGTCTCCTCAAGGATCTGCTCCTGGTACTCGGCTTCATACAATGTGGTGATATGGGAAAAATCGCCTTCAAATATCCTGAAAGAAAGATGATTTTGATGTATTTTTGTGATCAGTAGTTCCTATACGCTCTCGCAAGTATTGGCACTAATCAGGTTTCTAGCACTTTACTTGCAAATCAAAGATACCTTAAATTTTTCTGCATCTTCTCTATTTGGGATTGAAGTCTGGCGATTTCTTGTTGAAGCTCCTGAAAACATGATGATCTTTAAGAGAAACAGGTGCTGCACAAACCTGATTTTTCCAATGAATTATTTCTGCGGGCTACTAGGGATTACCTCAACTTGATAATCATTGTTCGCAGGACTGCTTCACATATTTAAGAAGAAAAGAGAATAACTTTAAAGGAAGTATTAGACATTACCACATAGGCTAAATATATCGAGCACATACTGGGATACTATTTTGGTGTTTCAATTCCAAAAGGGAATAGTTGTACAAACCTTGGTGTTTGAAAACTTCGATCGCCTTCAGCTTTTAGCTTACTGAGAGACCTTTGCAGAAACTGAAATGATTGACGCGAATTAGTCTTCCTACTTGCTGCAATTATAAGAAACCCACAGTAAAGAGCGCTTACCTTTTGATTTTGCAGTCTTTTCAGACGCAACGGATTCATAACCAATTATGATCCATAGAACGTATGATCAGATGCTCGTAAGTCACAATAAGGAAGAAAAAGATGATGGAAGGGAAGGGGAAACTTTCTCTTGAAATGAAACTATTGGAATCAAGATCTCTTACCTTCCCCGTTCATGCTCAGAAAGATTCACATAACGCATCAGGATATCTTCAATGCTTCAAGAGATCCAAAAAAGCAATGAAACAATTAACCTATGGTGCGTGGAACAGATTAGCTGAGTTAAATTAATACAAAGAGCATCACTTTACTTCTTTCCTTCCATTATAAAACTGCTGTTAAGTTTTTCTGTTTGCTTGTTGAGACGAAATTAGATAAACATGGGCATGGTTCTTAGCAAACCTTTTGTTTCCAGAGAAGAGACTCAATCTCCCAGATGGGGAAAACATGAGGAGAGCTACATCAACATCGCAAAGAACAGAAAGCTCATAAGCTTTCTTGATAATACCACTTCTCCTTTTGGAGAAGGTGACCTGCCTATTAGTTGTATTCTCTATTCTCTTTATCTGAAGCTTCACTCTTCCCATAGATCCTAACCCTGTTTCTCTCTACTCTCTCTTTCTTTCCTTTTTCGAGAAACCTACATAAAATCCTGTGACAAATATTGTAAAGAACGAGAATCAAATCTGTCAATCTTCTCACTTCATGTACTTAGTAGAACCTCAGAACATGGATACTGTTAGAAAGTAGTGGAAGGAAACGAAGCGCAAAAGGATGTGAGGAGGTGAAAAGAAAAAAAATGGCTGAAAGTTTTTGTCACTATCAGGCTATTTAAAAGAGATGACGAGAGACAGAGAGAAGTGGCGGTGTAAAGTTAGAATATTTTGGGTTCCGAAAGGGTCATTGTACTCTCATATAAAAATGTCTGTTAACATGTTGAAGGTGAAATGATACAACTGTTGTGCCTATCGTAATCCGTGATTAAGTAGGAGTGTAGGACCAAATTCAAAATCTTTCTGTAACAACCTTGATTGAGACAGTCTCAGATACTGCCTGAGTTCGCATGAATCTGCAATTACCGTTTATAGTTTCGAAATTATTCAGGGTGGTTTTCTCAATTGTTGAATCAGCTAATGCAAAACAACTTAGTACAGAAAAAAACCAAAATGCGACGTCCCTCAGCTGCAGTAAGAGTACTTTCACCAAATTGACGATGATTTAGTTTCTGAAACAATTGGTGTTCAAAGAAAACACAACATTACTGGCAATAGGTAATATACGCCTCTATCAACATTAATCCTAACAAATCCGAAGAAACTAAAGCAAGAAGCATGCAGAAAACATATAAAACCATAATCTATGATTGTGGGGTAAATTGCAAAACGAGGTAAGGACAAAGAGGCATCTTTCCTGGGATAGATGTGTACGAGGCTAGAAAGCAGCCAGAGGTTGGGGGGTCCCAGGTAAGCACATGGTAATGTACTTTCAGTTGGTGTCTATGTAAATGTAATTTATTTGAGGAAGACGAGGACGATATCCTGCCACCAATGTTAACCATGGAAACGTGTCTTCCTATTCTTGTGTTTGTTAACGATGTTAATCCCTAGCCCTTACTCCCACGAGTCACTTCCCGCACGTGTGGCCCACACGGTGGTATCCATCTTACCATGATGCCAGCAACCATTGCCCTCTTTCCGCTGCTTTCTGCGACACTTCGCTCCTCAATTCCTCTCCCATCTTTTTTCTCTTTTTTTTTCCATATTTGATGAGAAAAAATATAAATATACTGGCATTAGTGGAATATAAATATAATATTAAATTAGTTTATTATTTTATTATTAGAGTCACGAGTCATAAATTGTACGTTTTTTAAATTTAACTTTAAGTTAATTTTAAAATTTAAATTCATAAAAAAAATACGCCTAATTTTTTGTATGGTATTGTGGAGGACAACGAAACGAAATTTTCATCAAGAGTTTGTCCTCGTCCAAATAAGGGCACCAAAATTATAGTAAATGCATAAGAAGTACTTATCAGACTAAAAGAAAATGCGTCATACAAGTAACGGGTCTTCCTCTCTTTCAAGCCTTCTTCACATGGACTAAAGGCTCAATTGGCTGGGTGGTGGACGTTTTGTAAAGTTTGAGCTTGTTTCTAACCCTTTTTAGTCCAAAATATTGAATTTATTTAAAGTCCAAATTTATTTTAACTCGGAAAAGATCTATTAACTTTATAATGGGTCAAAACCAAATTCATATCATTTGTCATTCCTACAATTTAATCGTTCCTTGAAACTTAATTATATAAAGCATAATTTTATTTAAGATCAAGGCTACGGTTTGTATTTTAACATTTTATAAATTTTTTTTGGTAAATTAGAAAAAAATAAATTGGTGAGCAAAAATATTTACAAAAGTGCACTGTCTAAGCCACCAAAAGCTCAAGCAGCTAAAGAAACCGCCTGTCGCAGTGGAGACCAAAATAACAATGAAACACCAAGCCATGGGAAAGCAACCAATAGCCAAACAAGAGTTAAATCACTAAGAATGACAACCAATAAACAAGCATACATGACCCAAGGAGAACCAACCCAAACAAAGAAATTCCAACTCGTTGTCAGCCAACCATGGAGAGACTGGGACAGCCATACACAATTAAGGCCCCAGGAAGGCCTGGAAAATTGCCACCAAGAGATAACTGTGCTGCACCTCATAGGCAAGGCAAGCAAGGACAGTCTTAAGAGAACCTCGGCAACAATAACCTGAAAAAAACTGAGCAATTAACCTGCAAAATAAAGAAATAACTAATCTAAATTACTCCTCTCGATGTATAGGTTGAGCAGTTCTCTAACGTGAGAGATTACTTCGAAAAGCACTCTCTCCTCCGTCGAGGCTTCATTCTTGAAGGTTCTGACATTACGTTCTTTCCAAATGTGGTACACGGTTGTGGAGAGTAGTAGAGGGAAGTAAGGGGTGACTGAAATTCTAGCACTGGAACCAACTATGAACCAGGATAGGATAGTGGAAAGAGTTGAAAGGTAGAGAGTGACCAAGTTGAAATGAGAAAGACAATGGTCCCAGATAGTTTTAGAAAAGGGGCAGTCAAAGAATAAGTGGTCTACAGATTCATTTGCTGAGAGGCACAGGGAACAATGGTTAGGAAGACAGAGGAAAGAAAGTTTATCTCGGGTGGGCAGTTTCTACAAGAAAGCAAGCCATAAGGTAAAGGAGCAGCGGGGAGTACTGTATTTGGACCAAACCAGTTTATACCAAGGTACTATAGGAGAAGGAGTACATAAGAATTGGTAGGCTGACTCATTGATATAACACTTGGTTGGACTAACTAACCACTCCAAACAATCTGGAGAAGAACTATTGGGAAAATAAGCTGGGGGGGCCAAATGTCTGATAAGGTCCAATGATACCTCACTCCAACTCCAGGTGTCATTAATAATCACATCAAAAACATGTGCTGTGAGCGGGAGCTCCGATCCATTAATCTCCCTCGGTGTGGATAAAGACTTGAGGATGTCACACAGGTGCCAAGGGTCTTGTCATAAGAGAGTAGACATACCATTTCTAATCTTAAATTTGAATTGATGACACAACTTGTCCCGGACTGTTAAAGTCTTTCTCCAACTCCAAAAACTATTATAGGTAGGCTGAACACTCCAAAAATTATGCCTTCTTTAATATTATGGTATGAACCCACCTCACTCAAATAGCTTCCCTATCTTCAAACAAAAACCAGATCCGTTTACCTAACAGCACTTGATTCCAAGTAGTCAAGTGTTTTACTCCTAAGCTCCCTTCCTTTTTAGGACGACAGATATCATTCCACTTCACCGTAGCCTGAGAGTTAGAACCTACTTTCCCTGCCCATAAAAAGTTCCTAAGCTTAGCCTCAATATCCTTAAGGATGGAAAAGGGAAGAATAAGGTGTGAGGACTAGTAAACATGGAAGGATGAGAGAACTGAGATAACCAATTGAAGTCTACCCGCATAAGAGAGGCTCTTATGAGTCCAACGATTGATCCAATTATCAATTCTATTGAGAATAGAAGCACAATCCCTTCTAGAGAGACAACCTAAAATGAGAAGGACACCAAGATACCTATAAGGGAAAGATCCTTGCTGAATACCTGTCACTAGGTTTATCCTACGGCTCAAATGACTTATATCAGGGGATAAGTAAAACTGACTTTTGGATTTGTTCATCTCCATACTAGAAAACATAGAGAAAGTATGCAAGAAGTCTAGTAAAAGCTGAGTTGAAAGCAAATCCCCATGGCTGAACATTAAAAGATCATTTGCAAAGAGAAGATGGTTAAGCTTAAGACCCTGACATCGCCAATGATATTTGAACTGGAGAGAGTTGTCTGTAGTAAGTCTTAAATTTTGAGAAAACACTTCCATATAGATAATAAAGAGGAAAGGCGATAAGGGATCTCCCTGTCTTAAACTAGATTTACCCTTGAAAAATTGATTAGGAGACCCGTTGACCAAAATGGAGTAGGAAGGGGTAGTGATACATTCCTTAACCCAAGCAATGAACCTCATCGGAAAGCCTGATGCTTCTAAAGTTTTAAGCAGAAAATTCCAATTAATAGAGTCATAGGCTTTTTGGAGATCCACTTTGAAAGCACACCGTCTATGAGAGTTAGAAATATGATAGTTCTTGAAGATTTCTTGAGCTAGAAGAATATTGTCCCCTATTCGACGATTCTTAATAAAAGCACTTTGATTAGGACTATCGATGAGAGGGAGGACTTGACTAAGCCTATTTGCCAAAATTTTTGCAATTACCTTGTAAAGCATATTGTAACAGGAAATTGGCTTAAAGTCTAGGACTATGGAAGGGTGAGCTGATTTAGGAATTAATGAAATGAAAGTGGAATTAAGCTCCTTGAGGAGTTTTCCATGAATGAAAAAGTTTTGAATAGCTCCAGTAACCTCATCCCCTATAATATGCCAAGCCTTTCGATAGAAGTGGCCATTAAAGCCATCCGGGCCAAGAGCCTTATTAGGATTAAGGGAATGGAATGCCTCTCGAATCTCTTGCGGAGAAACTTCAGCAATTAGAGCTTGAGAAGGAGTTTCAACAAGGGGAAAAGGGAAAATTTGAGTGACAAACTCCTTGGAGGAATGGAGAGTCTTCTCATTCCCAATAGAACCTTGAAAGTAAGAAAAGAATTGGGCTTGAATATCACTAAGACCCATAACCTTTCTATCATTCCCCACCTCTAGAGAAAAAATAGAATTACGGTTTCTGTTGGCACGGAGAGAATTATGAAAGAATTTAGTATTATGATCACCTTCCTTAAGCCATTTGATTCTAGAGGATTGTTTGTAAAACAATTCCTGATCCTCCAGAGATCTATAGAGAGCTCTAAGGGCCATAGTCTCCCTAGCTAGCAGATGAGGGGATCTAGTAGAATCCTTAAGAAAGTCCTCAATGTGATTCAAATTTGTTTGACACTTCTCGACTCTAGAATTAATATCCCCTATTTGACTCGAATTCATAAGTTTAAATGCCTGCTTGACTCTCTTAAGCTTAGTAACAATCCGGTATAAAGGAGTGCCTATAACTAGGAAGGCCCAAGCTTCCGCTACAACCTGCTGGAAATTGGGCTGATCTGTTAAGAAATTAAGGAATTTGAAGGGGGAAGAACGATTGAACTGATGTCCTAACGACTTAACCACTAAAGGAGAATGATCTGAAATAAGAGGATTATGGATAACACAATTGGAAGAAGGGAACCGAAGGCACCAAGTAGAATTAATGAGAATGTGGTTTAGCTTCCGAGCCGTGAAGGAGTGTCTTAACTGTTTATTGGACCATGTAAACCGAGGGCCACTAGAATTTAAGTAAAAAATGCCATTGCCTCCTATAAACTTCCTAAAGTCATTCTAACTACTCGAAGCATTCAGGCTAGGAGGTTCTGAATCATGAGGATGGAGAATTGCATTAAAGTCCCCTACAATCATCCATGGATAAGAACTAAGTGACCGGGAGAGAGTGGAAAGGTCACTCCAAAGGTGTTGTCTAAAGGTATGGTTATTATCTCCATACACACAAGAGAGAAAAAAGGAGTCAGAGCCATGTCTTGGTTGAATTTCTACATGAATAAACTAATCTGAGACATGATGGATAGAGCACAAAAGAGTCTCAGGATTCCAGGCTATCAAAATTCTAGCATTAGGAGAATGAGCAAGGTTGCTACAGCTGTCCCATTTTGGAAATAAGGAAAGACTCTATGTAAAAAATCTAAGGATCTAATTCTAGTCTCTATTAAACAAACAAAAGAAGCTAGGGATTGTTTAAGTCATGCCCGAATAGCCAGCTGTTTATTGGGTGGTTTACGCCCTTAATATTCCAAAACACTAACTCCATTCCACAAAAAACCAACTATGCCACAACCTATCTACTTCAGCTTTTTCCTAGCTTTGTTATTCTAATGTTATTAAAACGATACTCATTACATTTTGA
>JANZLX010190960.1:0-11637 GCA_025531955.1 Erythroxylum orinocense
TGTTATTGTTCACTAGTTTCTAGTTGTAGCAGTATGTTGAAGAGCTATTATAAAGCTCATTCTTATCATTTTCGAAAAAAAGCAGGAAGTAGTAGTAAGAGAGAGTTGTAAGAAGCAGAAAAACTTTTCAATACAAAGCTTTCAAGCCATTTTTCAATTTCTGTTCTGTTCTTGTGAGTTATTCTAGTTGTAGTTGTAGTTTTGTTTCTGTTTATGAGAAAACAATCTGAAGTTTCCTACTTTTTCTTCTGTATGTTTCTTTAGAGAATGAAAACCATTATCAAAACAAGTTTCAAACCATTTCCAGTTTTCTGTTTTACAAAGTTTCATAAAATAGTTGCAGTAGCCTTGTTTCGGTTCAGTTTATGCATGGAAAAGTGAGGGAAAGACACACATACCCAGCATATACACAGAAATCAAACATTCAGAAAAACCAGATCACAAAAACCAGAGAGAAACAGCCAACACACAAACCCTACATACACAGATCCACAAGAAGAAGCAGTACCTTTCACACGAAGTTCAAAGAAGTACAGAAACTTACTTTGTGTTGAAGCAGCCGAGAAGGGGGGTTCTATCTTCCATCTTCCTCAAGTCAGAAGATTTCCTCGTCAGTTGAAAGGAGATAAGAAAGGAGAAAACATATCATCAGTCAGTAGTTTACAGAAACGAGAAGAGAAGAAAGATTGAAGTACTCAGTAGCAGCTCTTACCTTGAAGATCGACAGGAGTGTGGAGAAAGGCAGCTACTTCTCCTCAATCCCTAATCGCAGCAGAAATCACCAAGGAAGGAACTTCAGATTTTTGAACCCTAACTTCTAAACTCACCCGACAGCTGAGGTAAGATTAAGGGTTAAGGGTAACTTACTGATTAGTTGACTTCTGATTAGTTGAGTTAGGAGTTGGACCGGGTTTTATCAAAGCCCACAGCCCACACTCACGAGCTTATGCTTTAACCCAGTAATTACTTGCAGAAATTTTAGGGAAGGAAATACATCACCAAGGCTAAATCCTCCTATTTCCTTTATTATTTGCTTAATTAATGGTATAAGTGCAAGCTCCTTCTTGCCTAAATTAGAAAATGCTGACCTTGAAATGGTGGTAAAATTTGTAGCCAGCAACAGAGAAATAAGTGTGACCGGTGATTCTTCACTGGCACCAATGGCTGTCATCATACTCGAAACCTCTTCCTTCCTGATGGACTTGAATGATTTAATACGTTTTGCACTTAGAAGCTCTAGTATGAAAATTCTGCGCATCTGTCTCCAGTACTCTCCATATGGAGCAAATCCAATGTCAGAAGAATTGTACAATAAGATATCTGCTGCAAACACGAAAGGCCTGTCAGCAAATTTGATATCATGTGTTTTCAGCACTTTTTCTGCTGCTTCCTTTGTAGAAATCACAACGGTTGACACCTCGCCGAGTTGAAAGTGCATAATGGGTCCATATCTTTTGGCTAATTCTAGGAAAGGGCGATGCGGACCATATGGTAAACAACCAGCAAGTAGGTGAAGGTTTCCGATTATTGGAAGCTTTTGTGGTCCTGGAGGCAGGTTTAGACTGGATTTTGATTTCTTAAAAGCTCTTAATAGGATAAGTAATGTAGTGAAAAGAAAGCACGCAATAAGAATTTGAAGGTGGTGCTCCATGAGGAGATTGGTGTAAGCTCTAGATGGATAATTGTGTGGGGTTAAGAACATACGGTTTGTGTTAATTTATAGACTTTGGTGGGATACATTCAATAAGCAAGAGTATGAAAACTGTTTGGGTCTTCATTATTCTATTCCTTAAAGGAACCAAATGATTAAACATTATTGTGACATGCTTTCCATGGGGCAGCATTTTTTCAGCTGCCGGTCCTAACAATGAATTTGACTACATAGGCGCCACTGAAATGAAAACTCATTTATTGAAAACACTATAACGTTTAGCGTTTATAGTTTTTCACTTAAGTTTAACATTCGAAAATTTGTTTCTATTTTTGTGTAACTCTAACCTTTCAACATAAATTAAATCCTTTTATTAATTAAAACTTGATAGGATATATTATATAGATCTTTTATTTAATTTTGACATCTTAATTGGACATATAAGATATAAATTGTAGTGGGGTTAAAAATAAGAGGTTGTCATTGTGAAAGAATCTTACGCTACGTTGGAGTCTATTATCATGTTAATATTGGAATTGTCTTACTGCCGGATTTGTGAATTTTATAGATAGAAGAAAATAAAGGGACTTGGACGTTGTTTTGTTGCGTGGCTGAAATAGAATTCTTCTTGCTTCACGTCTCCTAGAAACATCCGAAGTGAATCTCTTGTTGAAGTCAAAAAAGATATAGGAGCTGGCTAGTGCGTTAATTGTTAGAAAAATAAAACACTGCGGCAATCTTATATGGTGGGGTTAATAGCTGAACTTGTATACGTGTTTGAATTGAAGTGGGACTCTCATTGTGTGAGGGATTTTGTGCACATCTTGAATCTACAGTAGACATCTATCTCTAACATGAGTGTGTTGTACTAGAGTTAAGGTAAGAGTGTGGCAACACAGTAACGTGCGTGTGTGGCATTGAAGTGAGGTGAATTAGTCTTTTAATGAAACAGTGACTATGTTGTGGGTGTGTCTTGGTAGATTGTTGAATAATGTGTGACTGGTGACAGATGCTAGGGTGAAGTTAGCTATGGGGTAGTGGGTTAATGAGTAGGTGTTAGTGTTGCATACATTTTTCTAATTGAGAAAATTGAAGTGAATCTCTAGCATAGCATTGATTGTGATTGTGGGTGTGAGTCTATGACGCAATGAAGATCAGCTACGGTGAAGAGAGCCACGGTGCAGTGGATTAATGTTAACTACAGTGAAGTGAGTTAGTGTGCTACTTTTTCCAGACGTCTTCATATGGGGTTGTGAGTTATTTTTGTAAGCAAAACACCATGGGACTTTATCTATTGTCTATACTTCCATTTGGTTTAACTGAAGCTGTTAAAGTTGGGATGAATCGTTTCAATTGGTGGATTATTTCGAGAAGCTGAAATCATAGGGAAGTCATTCTTTTGTCTTAAGTGTATCTTGTTTTTACTCTTAGTTGATTCATCACTTGAGTTATTTTTATTTAGTATTCTTTCATTAAAAGTTGTCTAAAAAATCCTCTATTGAGGTTAGTATGATACGGTCTTACTATTGGGTATGAAAATCTTTCACTGGAAGTGAGGTTGAAAGATAGTGTTAAATGTTGATTGGTGTCAGCTCAATAAAGCCTTGGGTAAATCGATTATACTTCGGTGAAAGTATTAAGCTGGGTGAGGGCCCCGCAGATATAGGCAAGGTGTGCCGAACTGCGTTACCAAATTTTTGGTGTTGATTTATTTTTGGTTCTCTTAATTTTTCTAATTTTTGAATTGGAATGTTTGTGAAACCACTACCCCCTTCGATTTTTCAATTGGTATCAAAGAGGGTCACCAATTCAGAACTTGGTAGCAAGTTGGTGTAGATCCTAGTTTTAAAAACATGGCCATAAGAGAAGGAGCATCAATTATTAGGCCACTACTATTGGATGATTCCAATTATCCTGCATGGAAATCACAGAAAAGAATCTTTATTCAGGCATAGGAAACAATAGCATGGAACTCGGTGGTACATGGCTGGACACATCCAATGATTACTGATGATAAAGGAGGGACAGTTCTAAAAGATCCATTTGAATGGACAAGAGTCTAAGAAGAAAGAGCACATAGAAACTCACAAGCATTGCACGCAATTTTCAGTGTTGTTGATGAAGGATGCTTCTCAGTGATATCAGCCTGTGAATTGGCTAAAGAAGCGTGGGATACATTGTAGATTATTCATAAAGGGTCCAAATCTATGATAGCGTCAAAACTACAGATGTTAGCTGTGAGGTTTAAAGAACTGAATATGGATGATTGGGGACTTTCATGAAAGATTGCGCGACATAGCGAATCAGGCACATCAATTGAGGAAGAAATATTCCAATATGAAACTAGTCAAGAAGACGTTGGGATCACTACCTCCAAGATTTATTCCGAGAATTGCAGAAATCGAGGAGGCTCATGACATCAATGACTTGTCATTAGAGAAGATAAGTGGAATTCTTACAAATTTCGAAATGAATTTGTTGAGGGATAATCGAGAGAAGAAGAAAGGACTAGCATTGCAAGCCGAGATTGGTAAAGTTGTGAATGACTTAGAGGATGAATCTAACGAGAATTAGGATATGTAGCTATTAACACGAGAGTTTAGTAAGTGGTTGAAGAGACTAAAAAAGGACAAACCCAAGTTTAGAGAAAAAGGTGGGAGCTCATCCAACAACAACTTCAAACAACAAGCCAAAACTTAAAAGGAAGAAAGAAAGGTAAAGAGAATTCAATGCCATGAGTGTAAAGGTTTCAGGCATGTTCAAGCGGAGTGTGCTAATACCATGAAGGAGAGAAAAAGGAAATCCTATATGAGCACTTAGAGTGATAACGAATCCAAAAGTGAATATAGAAGTGAAGAAGAAATTCTCTATAGTGCTGCATTGGTTACTTTGTACAGCAAAAGCCCAATTATTTGCTTAACAGCAATTAAGAAGGAGGTAACTAAAGATGCAAAAGGGAGTAAATTGAAAAATTTTGAGATAAACGCAGACCAATCAACTCAAGGCTCATTCTTAGATTATGATAGTAATGAAAGTGGGTCAGGTGATAAAAAGGAGAACATTTACGAGGCTTACAAATTAATATACGAAAAAGGGTTAAAATATATAAAAAGAATGAAAGATTGAAGGAAGAGAAACTCTCCATAAAAAGCACCATCAAAGAGTTAGAAAAGAAATTGATGTTGACGTCAGATGAACTTGGTGAAGCTAGAATGAAAATGGTAAGTACTGAAAAGGGATTGAGAATGTTAAGGTGAAAGGGAATCTTCAAGGCATTGGCTATAAAGGTGAGTGCTCTAAACTGAATGAGGAGAAAAATGATATGTCCAGATCTGTCTGAGAAGAAGAAACTTGATGTTTGAGAAGAAGAAAAATGATATATCCAGATCTGTCTTATATGATTGGATAAACTTGATGTTCTTTGGAACTTAATGTCCGATTAAGGGGGAGTATTCATCATATGAATTGTGAATTTGATACTTATATGTCCAATTATGTTATTTATGGAAAGTTTCATATTTGTGATAACAATGCCAAAAATGGGGAGATTGTTAGGATATATTATATATATATCTTTTATTTAGTTTTGGCATCTTAATTGGACATATAAGAAATAAATTGTAGTGGGGTTAAAAATAACATGTTGTAGTTGTGAAAGAATTCTACACTACATTGGAGTCTATTATCACGTTAACATTGGAATTGTATTATTGCTAGATTTGTGGATTTTTATAGAAAATCAAGGGACTTGGATGTTGTTTTGTTACATGGCTGAAATAGAATTCTTCTTGCTTCACGTCTCCTAGAAACAACTAAAGTGAATCTCTAATTAAAGTAAAAAAAGATATAAAAGTTGGGTGGTGTGTTAATTGTTAGAAATATAAAACACTGCGGCAATCTTATATGGTGGGGTTAATAGCTGAACATATATACGTGTTTGAATTGAAGTGGGACTCCCACTGTGTGAGGGATTTTTTTCACATCTTGAATATGCGGTGGACATCTATCTCTAAGGTGAGTATGATGTAATAGAGTTGAGGTAAGAGTGCGGCAACACAGTGACATGCCTGTGTGGCATTGAAGTGAGGTGAATTAGTCTTTTAATGAAACGGTGATTGTGTTGTGGGTGTGTCTTAGCAGATTGTTCAATAACGTGTGACTGGTGACAGATGCTACGGTGAAGTTAGCTATGGTGTAGTGGGTTGATGAGTAGGTGTTAATGTTGCATACATTTTTCTAATTGAGAAAATTTAAGTGAATCTCTCGTGTATCATTAACCGTGGCTATGGGTGTAATTAATGACGCAGTGAATATCAACTACAATAAAGAGAGCCATGGTGCAGTGCGTTAATGTTAGCTACAGTGAAGTGAGTTAGCGTGCTACTTTTTCTAGATGTCTTCATCTGGGGTTATGAGTTGTTTTTGTTAGCAAAACATCGTAGGCCTTTATCTATTGGCTATACTTCTATATGGTTTAATTGAAGTTGTTGAAGTTGGGATGAATCGTTTCAATTGGTGGATTATTTCAAGAAGTTGAAATCATAGGGAAGTCATTCTTTTGTCTCAAGTGTATTTTGTTTTTACTCTTAGTTAATTCATCACTTGAGTTATTTTTATTTATTGTTCTTTCATTAAAAGTTGTTTGGAAAATCCTCTATTGAGGTTAGTACGAGGCGGTTGTACTATTGGGTGTGAAAATCTTTCATAGGAACTGAGGTTGGGAGATAGTGTCAAAGGTGAGTGGTGTCGGCTTAGTAAAGCCTTGGGTAAGTTTATTGTACTTTGGTGAAAGTATTAGGCTAAGTGAGGGCCCCATAAACGTAGGCAAGATGTGCTGAACAGCGTTACCAAATTTCCTGTGTTGATTTATTTTTGGTTCTCGTAATTCTTCTGATTTTTTTGTTTGCTATAAAAGAATCGGAAAGTTTGCGAAACTACTTTACCCTTTAGTTTTTCAAAACTATTTTTACAACTATGAAGTAGTGGTCATATGTACAATACATAAACTACATTTAGAATTTGAAAAAATAAAGAAGATAAAGTTACTTTTGTCTCTTAACCAATATCGTTTTTTATAATACCATTACACATGAATTAATAGAAGAATCTAGTGATTGTTAAAAGGATGATCTTCAAATATTAGCATTAAGTTGAGTTTAAAACTATAAAAATTAAATTCTAAAATAGAAATCAGACATATTATTTGGTCGTAATATTTATATTTTTGCAATGATCTTAAAATAACTCTTTTCAATTATATTTATTATTGATATCGTGTCAAACTTGTAATAAAGGGATGTTATGGCACTTAGTTGTCTTAATTTTAAAATTTTTTACAATAGATATTTTATTTTTACTAATGTTCAATTTTGTAAGAATAAACTCAAATAAACCGAGCACATACAAACTCAAATGAGATTCGATCATAAAACTAATTAGTGATTGGAGGAGTAACTCACTAGGCTTATATGCATACTCAAGGTCATATATTCTTTCTATGTGGGTCCAACTCCCACTTATATTTCAAAACGCCCCCTCATGTGTTGGCTAATTTAAAGCTTAATATGTGACACAGTATATCATATTGAGGTGGTGACAACTAACTCAAGAGTATATCATCATTTAAGCAAGTGGAGAAGTATTTGAAATCTGCATGGAGCAAGTGGCCCAACAGTATTATTTGCCTAGGAGGGGGTCTATTTGACCTCAATAAGAAGTATAGCCCTGACGAGGATTGTTTACATACCTCTCTAAATTGCCCTAGTAAAAGGGGATTCATATATGAGGGGAAGTATTGAGAAATACCCATATGTGTGTTACACGTTGAAGAAAACTAACATATAAGCCTAGTGGGCTGCTCTACCTATTGCTAATTCATTTTAGGATAAAACATTACTTGGGCTTATGTGTAGTTTAACTTTCCTCCTCATATGGGCCAGTAGGCACATTGCAAATTTAACATGTTATCAAAACCAATGAAGATGTTGGTCTATTGTTTGCCTCAAAATGGGGCACATCATTTAAGCAATTGAAGAAGGATCTGAAATATGCATGGAAGAAGTGGCCCAGTAGTATTATTTGACCTAGGAAGGGACCTATTTGACCTCAATAAGAAGTCTAGCCCTGATCATGATTGTTTATGTACCTCTCCAGATTGTCTAAGTAGAAAGAGACTCGCATGTGAGGGGGAGTGTAGAGAATGCCCAATATGAGTATCTCACATCAAAAAAAAGAGGGGAAAGAAAACCCACATATAAGCTTAATGGGCTACTGCACCTATTGTCAATTGATTTTAAGATAGAACATCACTTGGACTTATGTGTAGTCTAACTTTCCCCCTTGTGTGGGCTAGTAGATCCATTGTAAATTTACCAAATTTAATTTAGAACACAAGAACCTCGTGTTAACAATTCTTAAATCGAAGCCACTTTCGTCAATCTTGAATCAAAATAATTAAGATTGAGCACTCATAAAATATCCTTTTTTTATAATATCATTACACATGAAAGGTAATTTCAATAAGAAGTCATATCTCTCCATGAATCTTATATTCTCTTCACACTAACAGAGAGGAGGGGGAAATAACAACGACATCATAGTGATCACCACAAGAAAAAGGCTATTTAGCGACAGAAAATGATAATTTTTTTTTGGTAGTAAAATTTAGCGACGAACTTTACTGACAGAATAAAGCGTCATGAAAGAGGCCATCGGTAAATTTCCTGATGGAAATACTTTCTATCGGTAAACATACAGATAGAAAAAACGTTAACTGTCTGTAAATTTACAGACAATTATATGAATTTGTTGGTGACTCTTGTAAAAATGTTAACTAGAGTATCTGCATTTCACTAACGATTAATCCTTATCTGCCAGTAATGATCACTTACTATACTGACGGAAATTGACAATTCATCTGTGAGTGGAATGTGAATATTTTACATTTCGTCAACGGTTAACCCTTAACCATCAGTAATGATAACTTCAAGTAGCGACGGAAATTGACAATCCGTCATGAAGTGAAACGTGAATAATCTACATTTCACCGACGGTTTACCCTTAACCATCAGTAATGATCACTTAAATTACCAACGGTTCGACAAATTCTGTTAGTGAATTTTCCACAAATTTGTTAAATTTTCATTTTAAAAATCTGGATGGAAAATTTAATTTCATAATCTTATTATTAATGCATAATTTCAACATATATGAATGATCTGTGCATAATAATTTGATTTGTGTATATATTTAATTTGTTTTAAAAGAAATTTGATTGATCATATAAAGTTCCAATTTTCTTCATTGATAATAAAAATATTAAATTGTATGTAATAAGTCTTTGCTAATTCAAACCAAATGACTACAACAATCCTATTGTCATGGTGACCATGGACGATCTGAGTCTCTACCCCTCCCCTTCAACAGCTCCATGTCATTTTGGATCTTACTTATATACTCCATCGTCTATTGCAACTGACTTGTCAAAGTCTGCACTGTGCTCACAAGCTGATGGATACGTTCCATTGTCAGTCGTCTACTTGATGCTGTAGTAGTTAAAGTAGAGGAGTGTGAATAACATGTGTTCGCAAATGACCCTAGCCCGAAGATCCTTCCACTTCTATCCTTACAACCCACTATATCAAAATATGCCTAACTCTCATCAACAACTTGTTCTCCCTAAGACTGTCGCTGAATGCTTTCTTGTATTTGGTCTTATTAGGAGGCAATGTTTATATTAGTAAGTAATACTTATTAAGAATGAATATTAAAGAAAAACATTTCACATACATTTAGTTCTCTATATCAGCTGTTGACGAATGTCACACTGTTATGCTTCTTAGTGTGAGTATGCAAAAACAACTAACGAGTTGTAAGCCTTATGCCTATAGACTTTTCCGGCATAACATTTGTAAATGTTCTAAGTTAACTAAAATATATAAAAATTTTGACCGAGTGTCCTCTATTTTTATGGTATTTGCCCCCTGTTAAAAAAAGAAAATAACTTAACACAGCCATATATGGCACCAGACATTTATATCATGATCATTATCTATAATACACATATTTTCATTCAACATTCACATATTAATTTAAATTAAAATATAGTAAAGTTAAAAAATAGAATATAAGTGTAAGATTAGATACTTACAAGTTTGTTTGCATGCTCGTGGTGGGTAATTGATCCTCCTGTATGTACGAGAAGACTGTCTGCCCCTAGACCTCCACATCTATTGGTCGAGTTATGCCCTGAGATGAACATTTCCTCAGGTGATGTCTAATATTCCTACCAACGACTCTATATGCCCTTAGAAATATAAGGCGGTCATACACTAGTTTTGTATATCGCACCAATAAAGTCACAATAATGTATACGAGCTCACCTCTCCCATACTTGATGTATGACCCCGTCAATACTAGAATCACAAAAAAATGTTTCTGAAATAAAAAGAAAATAATTTAATAACTTATAATCTAATAATATTTATCTAATTATTGTAGCAATTGAATGAAAAAAGAAAATTATTTGCATATTGCAGCTCAAACTCCTGAAAGTAAAATGCCTTTGTGGCCTTAGAGATCTTCTTCCATACATAACCCTCAGGATCAATCCTATCCTTAAATGTAGACGTAATATTTCTGAAACATGGTCCAGACGGAATCAACCTAATATAAGAACAAAAAAATTTATAACATTTGCAAAAATTTAAACTCATAACTTAATTATTAACATATATAGTGTTTCATGCGATTTCACTTACAGATTATTGACAATTCTTATATGCTTTCTTCTATCAAGTCTCTCAGCTCCAAGCTAGCGGTCGTCTCCTTCATCCGCTATGGAGATAGTGGATGAGTATGAGTGGTGGATGGTGGAGCATCATGAGCAGCAGGTGATGGTTCATCTGCAACTATAGGCCTTGGAGGTAGAGGTGGTGATTTAGTTACAGATGGAGACCCTCGATCTGTACTGTGATGCGTCTAGAAAATTCATTGTTTATTGAATTTTCTAGAAATATAAGAATTTGAATTTGAATCCAATATTTTACACAATATATACAAAAGGATCGAAGGCGATTTGTTGAATATCATATCGAAGTACAAACTTTGAATTCAATTATGAGAATAATTGTTATAGTTATAGAACCATAATATAATTAGTTTAAAGCTGAGTCTAGTGTATTGCAGAGATAAATCACAATAATAGAATTAAGTTCTTAGATTCCAAGTAACATGAGAGTCAGTAAAAGTAAACGAGGCCCCGATGTTTGGATGCCCGACAAGGGTCCTAGCTATTCGAATGCACCAATGAAAACAGTGAAAGTTCTTTCCTCACGTGTAAGGTTTTGAACACCTTCTTGCAACAGCATTTTCGCTATTGCTAAACTTGTAGACGAAACGATAGGAAACGGTTTACCTACAACACAATTAGTATAGAACTTACATATACTCGTTAAAAGAACCAATCCTTAAAACTTATACTTACGGGACTACCCTGAAGAGCTCTGTGCAAATGGCAACTTTTCCAAAACAACCAATTTTCCTAATCCTTTATTGACTGTTGTGGCATTGCTCCCGCCTCCATCGATATATATGTCATCTTCGAGATTCAAGCAAGCTTAAAACAACATGTAGTATATACCATCAAATCTAAATTTATATAATAGCTTCATAAAAGGAAATGAGATGTACATAATCAGGAAAGTAATGTTGTTCAGATGATATTATACACCATGAAGCAAAAGATCGGCCATGGAAGGCAAATGATCTTCACTGAAAGAAGTGGAGATTTTTGTTGCATTGTTTATTCCTCTAATAGGGACAATTTTGTCACATACCTCCCAACGGAATGAATTACTACCATCCGGAACCATACGCCATGTCGACATTCCTTGATTAAGAATGTCCTATTAAAAATTTGACACAATATACAGAAAAGTTTGAAATAATCTTCTTTTTCGAATAAAATATTCAAATACAAACACAAA
>JANZLX010190984.1:0-11636 GCA_025531955.1 Erythroxylum orinocense
ATTTTGATTCTTATTCTTCAGAAAGTGAAGATGATTGTAATTTACAATTAAGTTATGATAGCAATTAATTTGTGTATGTAGTGTAAGATTTAATTTCCTTTGACAAGTAACATGTACTCAAAATTTTAAATATATTCTGTCAAATTTTTATTTCCAATTCTTAATTAAGGAATGTCGACTTGGAGTCTGGTTATGGATGGACGTAATTCATTCCATTGGGAGGAATGTGGTAAAATTGTCCCTACCTAAAGAATAAAGGATGCAGTAACAATCTCCACTTCTTTAAGTAATGATCATTAGCCTTTCATGACCGATCTTCTAATTGAAGGTGTATAGTATCATCTAAACAACATCAATTTTTTATTATATACATCTCAATTCAAACATATGAAGTGGTTATATTAACATTTAATGGAATATAATACATGTTTTAAGCTTTAATGAATCTTGAAGATGACATGTATGCCGAAGGAGGCGGGAGTAATGATACAATGATCGATGAAGGATTAGGAAAATCAGTTGCTTTGGAAAAGTTGGCAATTCCACAGAGCTCATATGGAAATTCACGTTTGTATACGTATTCAAGATAGGTTCCATTATCCCTTTTTAATATGACAATATGTATGTTCCTTCCTATTGTGTTGTAGGTAAACCATTTCCGAACATTTCACCAACAAATTGCAAGAAGGTATTTAAAAGCAAACACGTGCGGGAAGAACATTTACTGTTTCCATTGGAGTGTTCAAACATGGAAGGAATTATCTCGAGAATCCACCTATCGGGAAGTCCTTTATCTTAACCGACTCTTATGTTACTTGGAATCCAACAAAAAATTAATATCATTGTCATGTATCTCTACAATACATATGATTGTGCTATAAACTAGTTATATTATTGTAATATGACTGTAACAATTATTCTCATTACTAAATTCGAAGTTATGATATGAAACAAATCTCCTGAATTCCTTTTACATATATTGTGTAAAATATTAGATTTAGAATCAAATTTAAATATTTCAAGGAGAATTCAATAAACAAAAAATTCTAAGTACAAATATGGGACCAAAGAGACAACGTCAGATCATGCGACCCAGGCTCAGAGGCATGTTTGGAGAGACTTACTGTGAGGGTGGCCCATCATAGACTCCAGCTACAACTGAGTCACCATCACCACTTCCAGTGCTTACAGTTGCAAGATCATCATCACCTGCAACTAGTGATACGCAACAATCCAATAGTCATATATCATCCAATACAGTTATGGAAGATGAAGGAGACGAGATGCACCCTGGATCTAAGGGTCCTGATGGTAGAAAGTATATAACAATATCTGATAAACAGTAAGTGAAATCACATGAAACACTATATATGTTTATCATTAACTTATATGTTTAAATATTTGCAAATTTATAAACTTATTTGTTCTTATATTAGGTTCATTCCGTCTGGATCGTGTTCAAGAAAAATGACATCTACATTTACTTTTCTTCTTATTTATCTTTGATTTTGTTCGTTATTCTTAACAACTAAACATGATTAGTGTCTAGGTGTGATGAACCCTATTTTGAGATAACATCATTTTATCCAAAGCAATTATATTGATAGATTATTATGATTTAATTATTTGTTTTACTCTTGTTCTAATATATATGAAATATTAGTACATTATTTGATTTCGTATGATTGAGATTAAGAAATCCTCTTTTATGAATAGATCTACCATAATTGAAAGGAGTTACATGCAAACCTAGAGATAGGCCGACATAAATCCTCTATATTTAGGTTAAACCTAATAGCAGAATTCTTAAATCGATAAAGTAATCCTAGGTGTGTTACTGGAAATAACTCTATTAATCAACAGTAGAATTAGCTACTGATAGTCTTGAGAGAGTTAATAGCATAGTATAGGATTTTTCATAATCCAATAATCAATAATATGATTGCATAACACAAGGTTAATAATATGTAAAGATTCATACGGGGTTCACTACCTAGACATTACTATCTAATATTAATTTTTCTGCATATTTTACTTATCCTGGGATCATAGCTGTTTAATCTTAATTTAGTTTATTTATTTATTTTATTTTTCATTAAAATAAAAAATCTAATTATTAGGCTAGATAATAGTAAAAAGGTAATTATTAGTAGTTACAGTCTTCATGGGATCGATATGTACTTGTTTATGCTAGTTACAGCTACACAGTAAAATTGCAGATAATTCAATATTGATCTTAACTCCATTAAGAAGTCAATCAAATTTTTTGCGTCGTTGTCATGGACTTGTAATATTAAGAAAAGCTAGATTGTATTAATCTAACCATTATTTTTATATCTATTTTAGTTTATCTTATTATATTCTTAGCTTATTCATTTGATTATTTTTTGAACTTCTCTACTTTGAAGTTGAGTGACTTATTGTTAGGATTTAAAATTCATTTTCATAGTCACAAAAATGGAAGGATGGAGCAAACAGTTGTTGAGTAAGTTTTATCTAATGCAAAAATCTTAATATCTGTAAGTATACGAATCATAACTTGTAGTATCAAAGGTGTCGATCCCACGAGGAAATAGTTAAAACTAAATGAACCTAATTCTGTATAAGAAGATAAAAGATTATTAAAATAAAATAATAACAGGAAATTAAAAGATTTAAATCAAGAAAATAATCAAATAACAAATGAGCTACCACAAATATATGAGGAGAATTAAGGAACAGGCGTAGCAATCATTCTATCGTTATTTTGCTCCCTAACCATTATTAATTCAATTATGTGTTGATTTTAGATCTTTTAAGGGATTGACTACTTTTTCTTAAGACCTAAACAATTAACCCTAATTGACTATAAAATTTCAGATTTTGCCCTCGCCATTCACAAAGTCTACCTAACGTTTTTAACTAGTTCTTAAGTGATCTATTGAATAATTGGGTCCTTACACGAGATCTCTCTTCGTATAATTACTAATTTGATATTTGGGAGACTTATTACGTCACTAACTCTCGATATCCAACCTAATCGGATTACATTCGACTCACTCTCTTGATTTATTATCGAAGAATTAACATTCCCAATAATCACAACAACATAAAATTGAAACAATAACAATCAAGTCACAAAACAACTCAAGAATAAATCTAAATCTGATAATTAGAACATCCTAAACGTGAATAACATATTCAAATCTAAGTTACACATCAATTTTAATCAAATAAACAAAGGAAAGAAAGAAAGAGCTTGATTTGAACTTAAACTTGAAATTTGGAATTTCTGGGTTGCTCTTTTTTCTCCTCCTTCTTGCTCTCTCACTTTTTAGATGGTGGCTGCTCTTTTTTAGTGTTTTATGTTCTTAAATAGTTCTTAAGGCTTCTAGGTTCTTTCTAAGGTTTAAACACTTAATTTGGTTCCAAAAAAACACCCCAAAATATTAAAACTATAAAAAGAGTCGTGTGCTGGAAAAGCTGAAATTTGCTGGAATAACTGTCTGTACTCTCTGTCACGATCGTGGCAAGACAAGCCATGATCGTGGCTAGCTTCCATACTTTTAATTCTTCTCTTTTATTCAATTTCTTATTTCCATACACTCAAACACACATCAAACACATCTTAAAGCATAAAATTAAGGTCTAAATCATGCTCAAAACCATACAAACACTTAAAATATAATCAAGCACTAATAATAATATAATTCTAACTCAAATGCCAACTATAAACTATGATTCCGCCATACTTGTTCAAATAATTATTCCCTAAACCCAATCATACATATTCAAATGCTCAACTTGCTTTATGGAAGGTACACTAAAAAGGATAAATAATTAAGGTTAAGACTCATATTTGGGTTTAAAGAAAGAAAAGATTCCATGTTAAGCTAAAGGGAGTTCACTAAAGGTAACATCATGGTGGCTTTTTAAGCAAAAGGGGTAAATCCCAATTGCCTTCATCATTTCAACATTTACATAAGATTATAAGATCTTAACTAGTATTTGCAAGCAAGTTCTAGAGGTCCTCAATCATAAAAGAACACTCTCAACAAAGAATACTTGAATTTGGTGTTTAATAGTTCAAAAAGGCTCAAATTCTTACCAAATGAAAAGTTTCATTCATCTATCACAACAAGCTAATATCCCTTTAACTGAAATTCAAGTCAATTAGTCTAAGCATGTAAGTATACTCATTCACTTATATTATGTATTTCTAATCTCGATTGAGTTTATGTCATGACCATGCATCTCTAACTATTAAATGGGAAAACAAATGCACAACACGCAATTAATAAACATTTTTTTAACTAATAACCCCCACACTTAAACATTACATTGTTCCTAATGTGATTCAAAAAAGTTAAAGAGGGATCTAAGACACAAAATAACAGAAACAAGGACAAGCATTAAAACTAAAAGACATTAAACTAATAAGAAAAGTGAAAAAAAATACGATACGAAAGTATGGGTGGTGGTTGTGTCGATGCGATGTGAAGCACAACAATAAGCATGGCGTACTATATTGAGGAGCAGTAAACAACTGCAAGGAAGACAAATAGAAAAGATTGAAAAGTAGGTTTGTGCATATAAAGCAAATATATTAGGTCCAGTCTCACTAAAAAGAAATAACAAGCAACTAATTGAAAACCAAAACATAAATTATATGAGTTGTCTCCCATTTAGCGATTCTTTAATGTTTTTTAACTGGAGACCTCAACCGTTATGCTTAAGGTGGATCACTCAAAGTGATTGTGTCCACTTTTTTCTTCTCTTCATTGGGATTTTTCTCGAAGAATTTGCCAACATTACCCTCATTTGCATCGACTAGTAATTGACAACATTCATCACTTAAGTCCAACTTCTTTTCTTCTTATTCCTACAACGCAAAATCAAAATTGACACCATTAACTTGGTCAAAAAAAGAACAGTCTTCAGAAACAGTAGTAGTAGGAATGGGTTCAACATTAAAGATTGAAAATTCTACTATTTTTTTCCAAAGCAGTCGTGCTCAGTTTCCTATTCTTCACATTAATCAGGGTATTGGTAGTGGCCATAAAAGGCCTCCTTAGGATTATGGTATGCTCCTTCCCTTGTTCTTTAACCTCCCTCATGTCTAGGACAATAAAGTCTACGGGAACAATCAATCCTCCAACTTTCATTAACACATCTTCCATTGTTCCTTTTGAATAACAGATTGACCTATCAGCTAATTACATGCACATGTTTGTAGGTCTTAACTATCCAAGATCCAAATTCCCATAAATAGAGTGAGGTATAAGGTTACTCTAAGATCAAGCATACCCTTAATCTCATCACCATTACCCATTGATATTTTCATAATAAAACATCCTGGGTCTTTCAGTTTGGAGGGTAAATGCTACTGCAGAATTGCACTTGCTACTTCAGAAACTAGCACCTTTTTGTTAAGCTCAAACTTTTGTTTCCTCGTGCTTAGCTCCTTAAAGAACTTGACATAAGCCAGAATGTTCCTAATCACATCTAACAAGGGTAGATTAACATTGACCTTAGAAAGTATGCCATATAGATAGGAAAATTGTTCAATTTGTTTCAATTCCTTAAGGCGACTTAGATATAGAATTGGTGGTCAATAAGGATTCGTTGCCTAGTGTAGTTTTTGTTCTTCATTGTCCTTGGTGTCATGCTTAAGTTTTCGCCCTTTTGAATGTAACTTGAAGAGTTTCTCCCATTGCTTTTCTCATTTTGTTCATCTTCTTATTTAATGAGGCTCTCCTTTTCTTGATTATCAGCATCAAACACTATAGAAGGAAACTCAAGTGATTGTCAATCACTTTACCACTTCTCAAAGCAGTGACTACTTGGGCTTGTTCGGGTTGACTAGGCAACTTTCCCTTTTGATTGTTATGCATTTAAAGAGCAAGTTACCCTACTTGAATCTCAATCCTCTTTACAGACGCTTCCAAAGAGCCGAATCTCTTGTTGTTCATTTCTTGATTATGAGTTATTACCTGAATGAATGCATTTAGGCTTTCCTTCAAAGAAGGTTTTCTTGGTAGGTTTTCATTTGAGGATTGCCTTTGAAAATAGTTTGGTCTCTGAAAAATTTAGTACTGTGGTTGGGGTTGCACTGGTGGGTTGTTGGTCTTCCATCAAAATTTAGGGTGGTTTCTCTAACTAGAATTGTAGGTGTTTGAATACGGATCATTTCTCTCCCTTGGTTGAAAACCATTAAGTGAGTTCACTTATTCTTACCCATCTGCAAAAGGCTCACAAGAATATGAACAAACATTAGCTCCATAATCATAAATTCCACATATACCTAAGGTAGTTGTAGGGACTCGAGTTGGTATAGGATACAACTTTAAGAGGTAAAGGTGGTGAGAGCCAAGTTGAATGAGGCATAAGATAGGAAAAGGATTTATGTATACTTGAAAAGAAATGAGATAGAATATAAAATGGGAGGTGTCACCATAGAAAACGATAATGAGATTTGGCAAGAAGGGGAAGTTGAGTCCAAGGTTCATTGGTTTATATAAGGTTATGGAGAGAACAAGACCAATGGCCAACAAATTGGCATAATCTCTAAAGTTATCGAAGATTCATGATGTATTTTACATATCTATGTTATGGAGGTATATGAGTGACCCCTCTCATATGTTAAACGCGACACTCCTGAAGTTAACTGAGAAGTTAAACTATGAGGAGGAATTGATGGCTATCTTGGCTCAAGAGATGAACGTGTTAATAAATAAACATATACCTTTAGTCAAAATGCTTTGGAGTTGACCTTCAAGGGATGAAGCAACTTAGGAGAGAAAGAAGGATCTGCAACCCAAGTATCGTTATCTTTTCGATAACCAAAGTATCTAAATTCAGAGGACAAAATTTTGTTAAGAGGTGGAGTGTTGTTATGCTCTAAATTTTCATTTAATTTTCTCAATTACTAGTCCCTTTAATTTATATTTTTCCTATATAGTGTAATTTTCATATTATTTTTATTCTTAAACTTGAATTTTTAAGTATTTTTCATTTTGGTGCTTAAAAGAGGATATTTTGATTTTTTTCTAGAATTAGTTTAATAAGGAGATATTTTGTGAATAATTGCTAAAAAATAGAGGATAAATTTGGTGACTTAGAATTTTTGGAGAAAAGATTAAGAATAATTGTGTTAGTGAATAAATTAGAGAAAAATGTGTTAAAGGTTAAATAAATTGAATTTATTAAATAAAATTATTTTAAAGTAATTGATGCTCCTATAAGTGATAAAATATATTAAAAATAAAAAGTGGATGAACAATTGAGCACAAAAGGAAGAAATAGGTGGAGAGATGCTCATTAAGGGCATAATTGGAATATCAAATTATGAGACATTGATGAAATTTTGTAATAAACTTTATTATTTAGGATTTTTGAGCTGTTAAAAGGGTGGATTTATGAGAGAGGGAGCGACATTCTTTGAGAAGAAGAGGGAGAAAATTTTGCAAGGAAAAATAGAGAGAGAAAAAGAGATAGGGGGCGCAAAGAAAAGAAGAGAAGAAGAAGTTGACAAAAGAGGGAAAGAAATTTTCACATTCAAGATTGAAGAAAACCTATAAATATTAAAGGAAGTGAAGGAAGAGAAAAGAAGATGCTTGGAGGAAGGAGAAGACCTGATTTTCGATAAAAAGTGAGTGGGATTGCATCCCTTCTTAAACTCCTTTTGAAATGAATTTTTGTGTAATTATTTTAAGTAAAATTTTAATAAGAATACTGATCTTTCATGGCCATTTATAGATGGTTCTAAAAAAAAGGGTTTGAGGAAATATGGTGTATATAGTGAGACATAGGTTAATAAGTGTATCTATTATGTTTTCGAAGTGAATGACTGAGCTATTTTTATCTAATTATTTCTAGACCAAAAGTTGACAATTTGACAAAGTGTAAAATAAAATAGTTGTACATATATATGTCTAGTTTATTTCCATTAAAAAAAAGCAAGTGCCTATAATTTACATATTACAAGATATGGTCAAATTTTTTAAACCATTCCATCTAGCAGGACTAAAGTTGAGTTTGGATCATAATTATAATTTAAGGGCTTATAAAACTGATTTAGAAATTGGTTAAAGTATGAAAGTTGTAGATTTAGATTGTAACTATTTACCGTAAGTTGTTCAGGGTACTATGACTTCAGATGTGCCACGTTTTTTGGAGAAAATTTTAGGGACTATTAGTAATTGAAATTGGGTAGGTTTTTAGTATGAAATTTGTACATATATATATATATGAAAAATAAGTGTGAAATATTTTTTGGTTTAGATTTACAAGTTATGCTAGTTGAAAATATGTGATTATACATAAATTTTATAAATTATGAATTATATACTAATTATATGATTATGGTGAGTTATTATATAAAAAGTTGTTTATATGAATTGTGAGAGTTACTCGAATTAGATGATGTAGGAAATATATGAATACTTATGTAAAATTTGTTAAGTTGTTTAATGTTATTATACAAGAATATTGTCTTAATTATGAGATTGTGTTGAAATTTTATGACATGTGCCTTGAACTTTATTACTAGAGTAAAAATTGGTTTGTTTGTTTGATAATGTGAAGTGGAGTGAAAAAAATGAGTGCCCTTTATGAAAAATATGTTATAAATGTATTGTTTAAATAAAAATGAATGAGAACTAAGTGAGGTGACTTAGAAATTTTTCCTTATACAAGACCTAAGTAAGGTAGGTTAGGCAATAGACTTAAGTGAGGTCACTCATGCAAATTTCCTTAGACATGACCTATGTGAGGTGGCTTAGGTAATATAACTAAATGAGGTAACTTAGGAAATGAAATAGTGATCCCTAGGTTAAAGATTTAATGGAAATGAATAAAAACTTAATTAGCATGTTTAATAAAATTGAGCTACATGTATGCTTCATACTTGATATGTTGTTGCTTGTTCAAACGAATGATATCTTGTTAAGTGTTAATGAACTTGTGCCTTAATGACTATGATGATGCTTGATTCAAGAATAGATGTCTAACTTAAACCTTGATGTGAAATGTGACAATCGACCTTATGTCGTAATATGGGTGATGCTTATGTTGGAGTGTTTTAAAATGTCAAATAGGCATGGTTATATATGAACATGGATAGGAAACTTATGACTTATTTTACAAAACAAAATGGTTTTCAAAATGAAAATGATTTTTTCGATGCATGACCGCTCATGATTAAAACTGTTTTCCCTCACCGAGTGCAATGCTCACATTTTCCTCACCCTTCCACCTTAGGTAAAAGGAACAAATTTATCAAGTCTACTAACCAACTGTAACAATAGTGAGAAGGAATTTAGGTTTACTGTGTTACTTGTCCTTATTTTTATTCTCCTTGTATTTTGAGTACATGATGACTTTAGTATCATTGTACTTTAGAGGCTTAAATAGGTTTGTTATGTAGTCTGGATTATTATTATGTTACTAATCTCTAGGTTATTATCTAGTACTTATGACATTAATAGTGAATGATGAACTAGCTAGATTTCTTTGAGAAATGTTTGACGATGAATGAATTATATGTAATTGAATTTATAATCTCATGTTGAATGAAAGGTATATTAGTAATTAGTTGGTAAGCATATTTAAAATATATATAGGGTTAGGTTGTCACTCCACTGTTAGGTTAACATTACACAATCCACCCCAAGCTGTATTTAGGTAGGGGTGTGACAAATAACTTCAAAGTCAAGGCTAGACATTAAACATATAGTGTTGTTATCTAAGAAAGTTTAGCAAATACTTGGGGTTCCTTGTTTAATGTGTGAATTAAGGCCCTTTATCTATCGAACCCCTTCATTCTCATCACCGAAAATAAATGGCAAGTGATTTTATATGGAACTCTTTGTTTAAATTGGATCATAGTTGATTGTTTTTTGCAATAAATGATGTCGAAAATCAACAATTTTATATATACTTGTAAGGAAGCTTGTTAAAGAGGTTTGAAAGTGGGAATGCATAAACTTGGGTAAGTAAAACGTCTACTAAATCTAAATTACATAATGGACATTGAGCAAACCTCATTACCCCTCCAAAAAGAAATCCCATTTAAGTTAACCTAAGCAACATTTCTTTTTAACTTAAATATCGAAGACACTTCAAAGATTAACTCTTTATAAGCATCTTTAATAAAAATTAAGAAAATTTTTCCAACTCTTATTCTCAACCACTTTTATCACTCCCATCACCAAAACAATTTCTACTAGAGAATATAACTCTACATTTCTATTAGGTTCAAAAGGTCCAATTCTTAAGATTTCATACCTTTCTGAGTAACCTTCATAAGCTAAACTTAACATAAGACGTCCTCTCTCGTCAAGTAGTCAAGGTTAATACATAAACTTGCCCTTCTTTTGGATATGCCCTTACTACTTCTTGAGGATGGTATCTTACTCATATATCTAAAAATTCTCATCCTTTAACTAGAGGTCTCGAGTTCGAGTTTTGGGAATAGAGAAATCTATTTGGCCAACACTTTACCCCTTACGAGCTGACCCGGTGTGAGCAGGAATTAGTTTAGGAGTGGATGACTTAAAGGTATCTTCTCATAGTTGGGACCCTCTTAGGACACCTCGTGAGTCAACCAAAAAAATTCTCACCTAAAATAAAAAAGAATTGATATAAATGTCCCATAAATCTTAAAATCTCAAAATCCAACTCATATAGAATTTTTATACATGAAAGAAGTAACCAAGTAGTTTAAATAGAATAGGTGTGTTCTTAATTAATGTTTTAATTTTGAAAAAAAAAGGTGTAAACTTAGAGCATGTTAATGATTTTAAAGAAATTAATAGACTTTGAACACATAGGTGTGGCACTAGTTGTGTTTATTAGAAAAAATGCACCCATGATGAATTGTTATAAACACAGTTGACCATACAATTGTGCACTAAATTATGTTCCATGAGAAAACCATTCCTAAGCACAATTGGTCAGATTAGCGTATAATAAGTTACATTTACTGAGAAACCCTTACATGAATACAATTTAGAACATGGGTGTATATTAAATTGTGTTGGACCCTACACCTTACTCGTAGGTGTTTAGGGGCTATACTCTGGTGTGTGTTTGCGGGTTATACCGCGGCATCCAATACAAATTGGTATTGTCCTCTTTGGTCACGATTCGAACTCGTGACCTCAAAGTTTTGTTGCTTTTACAAGCACGCCTCTTACTATTGAGCACGACTCAATGGTAAAAGTATATAATACAAATGTACAATATGACAATGAACTATTTTACAATTTCTAAAAAAATTCAAAGGCTATTTCATAAATTTTAAAAAATATCGATCCAGAACCCAACTCTATTGCGAAACTCAACACCTCGAGCGTGGCTATGACCCCGAAAGGTTCTTTCATTGAACCCTTAAAGACATAATCAATTAATGCTCGTTACTATATTTTTTTTTTCAAGAATTGCTCATAATCTGCTCCATGGTACTCATACAACACAGTCACGACGTTGGATCTCAATTCCTCTGTTGCAAATCAAATATGGGAACATTTAAATCAAAACTTCCATTTAACTCCTTCATATGAATCATAGTCCTAAGTCTCTTGTTTAATTTGGGGCAAGAATCGCTTTAATCGGAGTTCTATAACTCAAGATGTCCACAAAATACCAAAAGGTAC
>JANZLX010191002.1:0-11635 GCA_025531955.1 Erythroxylum orinocense
AGCACTTGAATCTGATAGCTGAATCATTTTGATACTAGTGCAGCAACGCACCTTGAAAAATTCTGTAGGGCCAATACGAGACAAAAATTCTCCCTCAGGTACATACACCATCCAAGAGTCATACTTTGCACAAGGAAGAGACTCGCCCAATGCATCGAGAACCTAGAGTTGGTTAAAATTAAATTTAATACGAATAGAAGTATATGTGGTGTTAACTGCACGATGCCATCTATGGTTTGTTGAAAATAAGCAATTTGTAAAATCAATTAAGAATTTATACACTTCTTCAATAGTAAATTGGCAGTTTCTTCTCTAGATAATATGATTGTAAGGAAGTGGTATGATAATGTTTACTTTTGTATAATCATGCCCTAACAGGTGTTGGTTGATTTTTAATTTAATACCATAGAGATATCTATGGACCACAAACCACAACATTCCTCATTGCACATAGCCTTCCTTTTGCATTTTTACAAAGAAGTTGTTTTCGCGACTGAAACTTATGATCATCTGATCACAAAAAAGTAACTTTACCGTTACTCCAAAGCTTACCACAACTAAATGAAAACAATAGAAGACATTTCTAAAGTTGTAATAGAAGGACGTTTGCAAAGAGGAGAACTGAAGACTTTTTTGTTGAAAACGACTAGAGAATTGGCAACATTTAGTGCATTACAGGTATAAATTATTCAAGACAACATAACAACCGTGTTATTCAAATTGTAAACATTTGAATAGCTTATGGAACTAAAAGGTAAATTATTTGAATCAAGGGGCAAAAGGAAATTGGGCTAGAAGCATTTATCAGCCAGAAGTTTATATAATCTCTGGGCAAATTCCTCAAAATCTCCTAAAAGCAAAATGAATGAGAGAACCTGAGCGAGAGGATTAGCTTGAGGACCTCTTGACTCAAAACCAGAGAACAGTGAAGGACCAGAATCAAACTTGTATCCTTTGATTTCAAAAGCATGGGCAGCTCCTCCTGGTTGATCATGACTTTCCAAAACCACAACATCTTGATTGTATCTGGCTAGAAGCCCTCCACAGCACAGTCCGCCTATGCCACTCCCAATAACAATTACATCTGCCTCTGCCTTACCTGCCCATCAAATTCAAACAGTGATTCCATTTCCTCAAATTATGTGGGCATGTGTGTGAGAGAAAGAGACCTGGAAAAGTTGGCTTGTCCTTGAGGAGGAGAGCGGAGGGTTCTTGACCGTTGGAACTTCGCGCCAAAACTGAGGACTTGACAGAGAATGAATGGCGATTGAAGGAGTGAGAGGGGAGGAATATTGATGAAGCCATGGCCATGACACACATCCAATATTATTTTCTTTGAGATTTTTTATGAGTGTTTATGGTTCCATTTCAGTTTTATCAATCGTAAGACTATCTACGTCTACGAAGACTATACTATTTGTAAATTGACCTTCACATGTCTTCTTCTGATCGTCTCCCATGACTTCTAGTTCAAGGAATACTTGGTTATGAATCAGATGAAGAATTACAAGAATGGATCTGTTCCAAGGAAACAAAGTGAACAAGACAGTTTTTGAATTTCATTACGTGTAATTATCTCTATATTACTAATTATGTCCAATTGTGTGCAACTCAAAGGAAAGTTCAAAAGAAAACTGGAAAAACGTCTTCAAATGACATACGCATTCTTGCCACTAACAAACAAACAAGACTTAATCAGCCAATTCTCGAGTTCAACTCTTGCATCTGTTCTTCTTTGAAATAGGCATTAAGCATGAGCTGGAGAGCCGATACGAAAAGACAAAAAGAAAAGGCAAAGTTTCGAAGAACTAAAAGCATGCCGCTTTTTGGAGTAATGTTAATTAATTTTATTAACATTTAATAATATATTAATCAGTTCAATATGGTAGTATGTTAATTTTTATTAAAACATTATACTATTATGTATTATATTAATAAATAAGACGATCAATTTTATTTTTAATTATAAATTTTTATAAATAATTAATAATAATTTGGTTAAGATTGAAGGGCAATTGAAAGGCAAGTAAGTTTCTAAACTCTACAGGAAGCCAAAGCCAAGAAAGTTAGCAAAACTTGGAATAATGTGATGGCCTCAGATAATTGGAGGGTTAGGCACTTTCCCTCAGTTGTTAGTCAAGGCATAGTTACCCCTCCACTTGAGCTACTACAGGAGGGAGCCAAGCTCTAGAGTAATAAGATGGTATGATATTTTCTAAGCAAGAGACTAGCTTTCCCACATATTCAAAACTGGGCACAGTTAGGTGGCAAAGGGCTTAACAAAGTTATGTTGATTGAGGATGACCCATTCCTCTGCCAGTTCACAAATTATGAATCACTTGGCACGGTGATGGAAACTGGGCCACGACACAAAGGGGGACAATTGATGTTTATTCAGAAATGGGTCCTTATACTTAAGCTTGATAGTTCTAGAGTTGAATCTGGTCCTCTGTGGGTTAATTTCCATAATATACCATTAGAGTACTCGACTCTTGATGATTTGAGCTTCCTTGTAAGCTCTATGGGAAAGCCTATAGCATTTGGTTCATAAACTCCAGAATTCAATGAGCTTTTTTGGTAAAAATTAGGAGTATGGTGATATATGCATATTTAATTTAACTATATTTTTACATCCTTATTTAACGTATTTTGCTTGATATTTTATACTTTTATTGTATATTTGGTACTTAATTCTCTCTAAGTGTGTATACAGAGTGTAATTGCCTTTATAGACTTAAATGAGAAGAATTTGGATGAAAACATGGCATAAAACAAAGATTCAATGCACAAGAGGGATGCACGGTGGTGCATCTGCCCATATATGTCTTTAACTTGAGTGATTCGATTGAAAACTTTAAGATTAGTTTTTAATAGACTCAAGGTCAACTATTAGCATACCATATGACTCTCCATGATCCAATAAATCAATAAAACAATTGTGTAATATAAGATCAATCTATTAAGGGTTTAAGGGGATTCAAAACCTAGATACTAATTTTTTATATCGGTAATTTTCTAAGTGAATTATTAATTCTCTATTCAATATTGTTGCCTAATTTAGTTCACTTGCCTTACTTTTATTTTCTTTTATTAAAATCAAATTAATTTGTAAGCTAGATAATAGGATAATGGTAATTACTATTATTCATCATCTTTATAGATCGACTCATACTTATCGATACTAACTACAACTACATAATGCATTTGCGGTTATTACAATATTGACTGACTTAGAAAAAATCAAGCAAGTTTTTTATATCGTTACTTGGGACTTTAACATTAGTAAAACGTGAATGTTATTACTCTAGTCATTATTATTGTATTTACTTTACTTTTTTCTTTTCTTTTATTTTAATTATATTGTATTATATTTGTGTCTTATTCATTTAACTATCTTTTTAATTTCTCTACTTAATCATGGGTTTTTTGTTTATTGTAAGATTCACAATTCATTGTCATAGTCACAACTCAAAATGGAAGGATGAAGTAGACAATACTCTTATGGGAGTTGCAATCTTTAAGATCACCATATAGAAGAGAGCGGTGTTTTGACATATTTTTAGAGGCTCAATCGATTTCTATACTGTGTTGCAACATTTGTGCAAGTGCTTCCTACAATCATAAATGTTAAGCACCAACCTATATGTGGAAGCGACCAAACATCTACAATCAACCTCAAGGTGTACTACATGCATGGGAATAGCTATGATTCAGAATGGAGCAACTCTTACGCCTATAGATGGAACGATTACACTCCAACTGAATATCTATTACACCAAACACCTCAAATTAACCAGCCAACTTTGGAAGATATGATGGGTGATTTCATTCAAGAATCAATCATAAGACATTAAGAAACAGAGGCTCGTATACAAAATTTGGTGAATCAGATGGACCAACTAGTGGAGATACTATCTGATGAGATGTAAAGGAGTTTGTCCAGTTTTATTGAAAATGATGCGAGCTTCTAGAAGAAGACAAAGTGCAAGAAGAAGAAGAGGAAGAGAAAGAAAGTATTGCAGATAAATTAACTGAACTCCTTGCTGAAATAAAAGCTTACTGATGCGAATTTGAGAGTGAAGAAAAGTCAAAGGTTGGCTTTTTAAATGGAGTGACATTCTAAGAAAAGCTTCATGAAGAAGAAGAAGAAGTCTCCATCCAAGAAGGGAAAGTAGAGGAGTGGTCGAAGGTAATTGAAGAAGATGAGCTAAAAACTTTTGTCTACTAAGAAAAAGGAGAGTGGAAAAAGGTACATGAAGAAGAACTAGCGGAAGAACCAAGTAAGGGAACAACTAATAAGGCATTGGCAGTGACCTTAAGTATAAATGGTTCCCACTTCCTCGAAGACAAATTGTTCGAGTTAGTTAATGATTCAGGAAGTTTTGTTATTGCTTATTTTATTAATAATTTGTCATTAAAAAGGGAATTACTGTAATTAATTGGTTTTACTAAATTAATCAATTTTGTCCTTATTATTATTTTATAATAGGTGGCTTACTTATAGACTACAAACCCGCATGCTAAGAAACAGGTGTAAGCAAGCCACTTATCGTAAACCTAGGATGAGGGTAAACTTGCAAGTTACATCAAGCTAACGATGTTAAAAAAGCGTTGCATGGGAGGCAACCCATGAATTAAGATAGGTTTTATTTTAAATTTTATGTTATTTTATTTTCATATTTCGTTTTAACTTCCTTATTTTTATTTTTATCTTTTTATCACTTTATCTTTATATTTTATAAGGACGTTAGTTGCGTATAGGATGGATTAAAATCAGAACAAAATTTTCATAGTCAGGAAAGTACCACTAAACCCTCATAACAAAATTGTAATAGTCACGAAAGTACCACTAAATCCTCTTACTTACTCTAAATGCTTACCTAGTGTACAATGGGGACAATGTACAACTTTAAGTATGGGGAATGGTTTAATGAATTCTAGTGACTTCTTTAAGCGTATTATAATCTTGATTATTGGATTTTATTAACTGATATCTTAAATTGGTTGAAATATTTCCATAAATACTATGTTTTATTATTGAATATTAATTTGAAATGGTATGCAAAAGGATGAGAGTTAGAATAAAATTGCTTTTGTAAGTCATATTTTTAGTATTCATTGAAATATTCAAGTTGAATGATATTGCATATTATTTACACACATAATACCTATCTTTTTCATGAGCTTTTGACCTTAAGAGCAAAATTTTCAAAATTTTTAAAGATCTTGTTATTCCTTCACGTGCGTTATCATGTGTAGTAGAACAATTATAGAACTTGCTTTCATTATACACATTGATACCATATTTGTTAAATTAGAAGCATTATCATGTGAAGGCATTTAGATTCAACAATAAACTTATTTCTTTGAAAATTACCACACCCTTAAATTTTCCTTTAGGAATAACTAAGTTAAGCCTTAACCTTTTTCATTGATTAAACCCATATATTAGTCCTTATCCTATTTTTCTTTGAAGAGATTTTTCTTGTTTTAAACCTTGAAGGTCATTCACATTATTTACTTGTTTGAGATTCAAAATTCTTAAAAGGTCTGTTATTTCTTTAATTGTGGTACTGAATGCTCGAATTATTTTGTTCATAAGAAAAGAATAAAAATAAAGAAAGAAAATAAAAAAGAATAAATATATAGTACCAATGGATTTACAATGAAAGGACCTATTTATATTTGTAAACAATCTTGAAATATATTGTGTAGGAAATTTCCTTCAATTTAACACTTTTTATTAACTCAATCATACCTTACTTAAGCCCCGTTACAGCCTTATAAGAATTTTTGATTTGTGTTTCTAGTTTATACATAAGTGATGAGAATTTGATTGGATTGCACGCTTATGGTAAGAATTTTACTACGCATTGATTGAGAGTTTGATTCTTTTCACCCCAAACACTTGAGTGTATTGAGTGAAATCCTAGTGAGGGTGTAGAGGTTTATGTTTTTAGTTTCAATGTGATTGCTGATATGATTATTATTAATATTAACTTTGGAAGTTAATTTTAGGATCATTTGATTATACTTGTATGTTAATTTGATTTAATAGGATATGATGATTAATAGTATAAATGGATAGATTGAGATTGATGATGAGTTTATGTTATAAGATTGATAATTTTGATTATGGTTTGGCAAAAAATTAAGTATGGGGATATTTGACATATGCATATTTGGCTATATTTTTACACCTATATTTGATGTATTTTTCTTGATATTTTATACTTTTCTTGTCTATTTAGTGCTTAATTCACTCTATGTGTGTATACAAAGTATAATTGCCTTCATAGACCTAAAGAAGAATAATTCGACTGAAAACATGATATAAAATGAAGATTCGACATGCATGATATAAAATGAATTTCTCAAGCTGTGTAAATTCACAATTTTTAGAGAATTTGGATATGTATGGTTTGATGCACAGTCATGTATCAGACCGTGCATCAGCCAAAACGTTAGAATTCAATATAACAGAATGTGAACAGAGGCAAATGAGAAGACCAAACTTCAGGAGGTGATCAAGGATGTTGAGATCATTCTTAAGCTGTAATTTTGATCTAAAGAAGCGAAAAACACGGGGAATTCATTGATGAATCCATCAGAATACAAGATCAAACATCTACATCATAAGAATATTGGATAGAAGGCAATAAACAAAATTTAGAATTATGAACCCATTATTTTGAATTCGTTTTTCTTTCAGTGTATGTTTGATTTCGAGTTCAATAATTTATAACTAAACATCTTGTTAGTATTTAGGTTTGATGAACCCTATTTTAATACTTTGATATGTTTTGATTCTTTTATTAATGCAATTGGCTTGATTGTTATAATGTGATCTAATAATGTGTTTTATTTATGTTCTAATAGACCCATAAATAATAGATCATAATATGATTTCATACATAGAGATTAAAAAATCCTATTAATGAATAAATCATCGTAATAGGAAGGAGTTGGCTGCAACCCTAGAGATAAGATGACATAAATCTTCTAGATTAGGGTCAAACTTAATATAAGGATTCACAAATCGGTTGAGCAATCCTATGAACTTTAAGTTGAGTAATTCAGTTGAAAACCTTAAGATTAGTTGTTAATAGACTAATGATCAGCTATTAGCATACCATATGAATCTCCTTGGTCTAATAAATCAATAAAACAATTGCATAATAAAATACCAATCTGTTAAGGGTTTAAGGGGATTCAAAACCTAAATACTAATTTTTGAAGAATTTTATTTGCATATAACCTGGAGAAAGTCAATATATCACTAAAGAGTAGCTCATATCAATATGTTCATTTGCTATGTAAACTTGAAATTTCAGAAATTTTATTCAAGGTGTCCATCATTTATGCTTCCAAATTTGAATTTCAAAGAACTAAACTATGGGAAGGCTTATGTTTTATAAGCAACACAATGGTAAATCCTTGGATTATAGCTGACTACTTCCCATCTGAGGCTCAAGGGGATAGGGTGAATCACTCTAATTTGGGCAGATAACTAGAAAAGGTGATTGCCAAGCTAGGGGTAATTGACCTGAAGTATGCTAAGAATGTTTTCGCCTGGAGTAATAAGTAGAAAGGTGGAGTTTCAATCAGGTAAAAACTAGGTAGGGTTTTGTATAATCAAACATGGATAAGGTCTTTCCCTAACTCCTATGTGTTGATTGGCTCACCCTTATGCTCAAATCATTACTATATGGAGGTTAAAGATTTTTCCTACACAAGGAAGAGAAATGCTCCTTTCAGGTTTGTCAACTTCTTGTCCAATAATGAAGGCTTTATGCATTTGGTCAGTGAAGCTTGGGCTAGTAATTTTCAAGGCTATAAATGTTTTCAAATCATGCATAAACTTCAATTTCTAAGGGCAATATTAAAGTTATTTCTTAAGACAGAGGTCCCCTAACAAAAATGAGATTATTGAGGGAGAAAGATGAACTAAAGGAAATCTAAAGAGCTTGCTACCTCTCACCCCACAAATAGAATTTGCAATTTGAAGAAACCAAGAAATTTTAGGATTATTACAAGGCTCTGACTAATCATAATTAAATGCTATCGCAAAAGGAAAGGAACATGTGGATAAAGGCAGGAGATATCATTTCAAGATTCTTCCATCACTTTATCCTAACTAGAAGGAATTCTAATAAAATTCAATGCTTGCTTGACAACAATAATCAATTGGTAATAGATAATACATTAATTGAAAGTACGGTAACTAATTTCTATATGGAATTGTTAGCTTCAAATAGGTTTGGAAAGCGCTTTTTGTAGGATCTAATAGATTAGACCTCCCATTCCTTAATGCAACCCAGATCTGATCCAACAGCTAGCTATTAGTCAAGAAATCAAGTATATCCATGTTTTTCTCAATTCAAGGAAAGCTCCAGGTCCTGATGGACACAGTGTGTATTTTTTTCAATATACATAGGACATAACAGGCAAACTACTAGTAGAGGTTGTGAAAGAATTCTTACATTCTGGCATGATGCTAAGGAAGATGAATGCAACTCATATTTACATGATTCCTAAAGTCCCCTATGCCATTTCTGTAAATGACTTTAGACTTGCTTCTTATTGCATCACAACATACAAGGTGATTGTGAAACTGCTACCGAATAGACTCAAGGAACCTTTCAAGTATATAGTTCATCAGTCACAAGGTGCATTTATCCATGGCAGATCCATCTTTAATAATATTATGTTGGTTAAAAATTTGATGAAGGATTACAATACTAAAAAATCTATCAAATTCTATGTAATTAAATTGGATTTCACTAAGGCATTCGATAACATCAATTGGAGCGTCATTTTTAGCATTCTAGAGTGGTTTGGTCTTCCTTCAAATTTTATTAAAAATTTATACTATTATGAATTATATTAATAATAAGACAATCAATTTGTTTTTAGTTATAATTTTTATAAATAATTAATAATAATTTGGTTGAGATTGAAAGGCTATTCCAGGATGCATTAAAGATTTTCTAAAGAGGGTCTGATATTTCCTCTTTTGGTAAGTTGTGGTTAAAAAATAGGTATGCTACTATTTTAGGGGTTAGTAATAGAGGCCTCCAAGGGAGGCTCTTCGGGGTGTCCAGCGTCTGCCCATAGCTTGGAAATAAGTTAGTTTCTAACTCTACAGGAAGTCAAAGCCATGAAAGTTAGCAAAACTTGGAGTGATGTGATAGCCTTGGACAATTAGAGGGTTAAGCCTAGGCACTTTCTCTCAATTATCAATCAAGGCATAGTTACCCCTCCACTTGAGCTACTATAAGAGAGTGCTAAGCTCTAAAGGAATACAATGATATGATATTTTCTAAGTAAGAGACTAGCTTTACCATAGATTTAAAACTGGGCATAGGTTAGTTGGGGTGGAAAAAAACTTAACAAAACTAACTGAGGATGACTCATTTCTCTTCCAGTTCACAAATCATGAATCCCTTAATAGGTGATGGAAGCTGGGTTTTGGCACAAAGGAGGACAACTGATTTTTGTTTAGAAATGGGTCCTTATACTAGAGCTGGATAGTTTTAGAATTGAATATGTTCCTTTGTGGATTAATTTCGATAATATACCATTAAAGTACTGTACTCTAGACGATTTGAGCTTCCTTGTTTGGAAAGGATGAAAGAATTCATAATGTAATTTAGTGAAATGTTGTTTGTAAGATGGATGAAATGGAATGTAATGTATAATAAATGATTATTACACCCCTTATATAAAATAGTTGTTACAGAAGGTTTATTATTTTATTATTAATTATATACAGTTTATTATTAATTATATAAAAATATTATTATTATTCTTAATATATTTTATTTTATGTGATTTATATTTTAAAATAATTTATTTATATTTTTATTTATATAAAAATATATAAAATCAATTAAATAATAATTTTTATACATTTTCTATTTTCATTAATAAAAATTTTATTATATTATTAATTATATACAATTTATTATTAATTATATAAAAATATTATTATTACTTTTTTTAAAAATGTATTTTATTTTATTCTATGTGATTTATATAAAAATAATTTGTTTTTATTTTTATTTATATATACAAAAAATTAAAGAATGATTTATATATATTTTCTATTTTTCATGAATAAAAATTGTATTTATTTTTTATTTTTATTAATTATATGAAAATATTATTATTAATTATTTAATAAATTTTATTTTATTCTATTCAATGTGATTTATATTTAAAAGTAATTTATTTATATTTTATTTAATTAATAAAAAATATTTGAAAATTATTCCTTAAATGTTTGTATATATTTCTATATAAATAAAAAATAAAAATTATTTTTAAATATAATTTTTATTTTATTATTAAATATATAGAATTTATTATTAATAATATAAAAGTTATTATTAATTATTTAATAAAATTTATTATATTAAATATTATTATATTCTATTTAATATATTAATATTATCACGATCAGTTGGTATTAAGAAGAATTATTAAAGGTATATTAAATAGTATGTATTGATTAGTTTACGTTTCATCCTAAACCTCATAAATTGAAGGTTTCTTATTTTTACTGTTTAGGATAAAATGAAACGTAACATAAAACTCTCCGTTTCTATCACATTCTATTCCATTCTGTTATGAAACCTTCAACTAAGCGTTGAAAGTATATTACGCTACATTCGATTCCATTACTAACTTCTCAACCAAATCAAACAAGGCACAAGGGAGGAACTTCTAGAAGTGTTGAATATAATGAACCTTGATTTGGACGGAGAATTAATCAAAACGGAAGTACATCTATCCTTGATTTGGATGGAAAAGTTGGCTTGTCCTTAAGGAGAGCGGAGGGTTCTCGATCGTTGGAACTTCGCGCCAAAACTGAGGACTTCACAGAGAATGAATGGCGAATGAAGGAGTGAGAGGGGAGGAATATTGATGAAGCCATGGCCATGACACACATCCAATATTATTTTCTTTGACATTTTTGATGAGTGTTTATGGTTCCATTTCAATTTTATCAATCGTAAGACTATCTACGTATACGAAGACTATACTATTTGTAAATTGACCTTCACATGTCTTCTTCTGACCGTCTCCCATGACATCTAGTTCAAGGAATACTTGGTTATGAATTAGATGAAGAATTACAAGAATGCATCTGTTCCAAGGAAACATAGTGTACAATGATACGTTCGTTGTCTTGGTACAGCTTGACTTCAGAAGCCTTAGCATCCAATGGCCATGAGCCAGTCAAGTCAATCCTGTTCATGATGACGACGTAGATATAACCCGACAAAAACGTGATAAAGATATCAGAAGTGGCAAGGAAAACTTGGTTCAAATAGACATTAAAATGGCAAGAATACAGGACTAATCCATGATGACAACAGAATTGTGGCCACGCAGCAGAGTGAGAGATACTGTAGCCAGTAAATATTTTCATAAACTATGCACTCTTATAAGAGTAAACCAAAGAAGTATAGGATAAAAAGTGCCTTCTTGAAAAAAAACAAAAAAGGTGAAGTTAGGACCTGATTTACTCACTTGTGCATCAAATCCCAAACGAAGATGCACGAATGATTCACACTGTGGTTTAAAATTATGCAACAGTAAAATCAATAAGTTGTTTTTATATTTTGCC
>JANZLX010191011.1:0-11634 GCA_025531955.1 Erythroxylum orinocense
ATCGTAAGGGACTAATTTAAACACATAAATCATGAATTAAGGGTCAAAAAGTACATTAACAGCTATGAAAGTGTAGCTAATTTATATGATAAACTTGGGCTCAATCACCAGGAATTCAATGATTGTGATTTGGAAAAGAACAATGAGTCCTAAAACAACTATAAAAACATAGTTATAGAGTATGCCTATAAAAGCATTCTCTTTTCATTCAGCTTGCGGGATCTTATCAGATTGGAGACCTGCAAATAAAATCAAGCCCCTATCATTAACCTTGAGCTTTTATAGCATTGGACATTTTCCATAACAGTTGTCGGGTATTTTTAATACACATGCCTGAAAAAAGATGAACGTGTTGAATATGAATGTGTCAAGGTGGCTTCGTCATAAGATCATCATCTGGAGCCTCAACTGCCAAGGCAAATGATCTTAGTGTGTCTGTGATCAGGCTAACCCATGAAAACTCAACATCGGAGAACGGAACACTTCCTGAGGATTGATGCTGGAACTGTATTAAACTTTTTAATATTCATGACAATCAAACGTCCCCATTTGGCCCCCTTGACAACTGTGGAGAAATCATATTCCAAAATTATGACATCAGCACTCACCTTGGCCACCTGAAGTTTGGGAATAAGAAAAAGTTCTGAGTTTCATAAGTTTTCTTTCCTAATCATGAAGCTAAAATTGCTTTGAAGAACACCACTATAAACATAAATGAACAACAAGATCCTGTATAGTTTTGACCATCAAGTCATAACTAGGAAAAGTAGGTAGATTTATAAAATAATACTTTCCTCAGTTCCATGAATCCCTGTTGCTAGACCTATGTCTGCTTCATTTAGTAACGGGGCATTGTCGACTCTAACACCAGTAACTGCAACAACTTCGTTGAAAGTAGTTTATAAATGCTTCACCAGTGAATGCTTATCTAGAGGAGAAGATTGAGTTATTGCTGGAATCTAGCCGTGATCGAATTACGGGCATAACAGAAAACAAAAATTTTACAGATTCTGAGCGAATTTTGATAATTAAATAAACTTAAATAAAACATAAAACAATTTAGAAATCGTACTTTGTTCACTTTCCTGTTGAAAAATCTTTGAAACTTTTTTCAATTGATCAATCACGAGCTGTTCAAGTGTCCAACCTCTGATGGTATCCATAGAGCAATTCTCAAACTAATTTGAGAGGAAGAAGACAAAAGTGTTAGCTTCTAAAAAACTCTTACCTTTAAATAGAAAAAATCATAAGAGTCTTTTATTAAAATTAAATCTCTTTAATTATAATTAAAATCAAAATCAAAATCAAATTAATTTTATTTAGAAAAACCAAATATCTCATATTTGATCCCCAAACTTTCTTAAATTTTATAATTAAGTCCAACTTAATTAAATTAGTTTTTCTTTCACAAATTACTTTTTAATGTGTGACCCATTAGGTTTCTAATAAATTGACAATGATTATAAATTATAATTCTAATTCATAATTAGAATTGGATAAATTAAAACTTCTTTTAATTTATCTTTACTTTTCAATTAAATAATTCATAATTATAAATTATGATTGACGTCTATCAACATGTCATGATTATCCAAATATCATAAATGTCAAAGTGATTAACTTAACATGTCTATGCATGACTATAATGTATAATTTTATCCTTTCGCCATTCAATATTCTAATTAGGCAGAGTATACATATCATCCAATTATGTTCGTTCTTGCTAATTAGTAATTGATTTATAATTGAATTTTGAAAAATCCTTTTCAAATATCAATTCACTCTAGAAAGGGAATTCCATAAATTATTACTAATTAAGAACAGTAGAATATCCTGTCTAATTACTTTAGAGTGACGCATTCTATATTGACTTACTCAACTATCTACATATGTTTCATACCGTATCCAATTACTATCGAGTAAATATCCTAGGACGATTCATAAGTATCATCAAAACACAGTAATTCCCACACTTGGTAATCTCAAGTCTGAAGATCAATTATACAACCATCATTATGAGACAATCTATAGACACATAAGTAATATTCCATCCGGAATTCTCATAATCAGGTCAGTTTAGTGACCTATTCTCTAATAATCACCCACACATTAGTTTAAATATCCCTATATTTTAATTTATTAGATCAATTACTTTCTTTATAAGAAAGAAACATAATGTGTGCTAGTTTTATCATTTCAACAATATCTAGTCTTGATGAAACTACAACTAGGAACATTTAGGAATAACACATAAGTGTAAATTGAATCTCATAATTATGATCTTATCATAATTTCAATTACGCAGTAATTATTCCAGGGATTTTATCTTTAGTATTAAAACATAAAATATTAATTAAATTAATACATTAAGATAAATAAAGCCTTTTCATTAATTCAAAATAATGTCATACATTAATTTGCATCTAATTGATTGGCTGTAAGGGCATAAACTAACAATCTCCCGCTTACACTAATGCCAATCCACTATAAATCTAATACCATATCCATCCACATGTCGATCATGTCTCTTTTGAGACAATGGCTTAGTAAGAGGATCTGCTAAACTCTCTTCAATAGAAACTCACTCCAATGCTATGTCTTTCCCCTCCACTATCTTCCTAATCAAGTGAAACTTCCTAAGTACATGTTTGGATCGTTGATAAGACCTGGGTTCCTTTGCTTACACAATAATACAGTTATTGTCACAATACAATACTATGGGCTCAACAATGCTAGGAACCACTCCAAGTTCAGTAATGAACTTCTTAATCCAAACTACTTCTTTTGTCGCCTCTGACACTAAAATGTACTCTGCTTCGGTCATTGAATCTGTAATGGTTGGTTATTTGGAACTCTTCCAACTTACTGTACTACCATTTAGAATGAAGATGTACCCTGACTATGATCTACTATCATCATGATCTGACTAGAAATAAGCATTTAAATATCCTTGAACTCTCAGTTCATCTCCTCCATAGACTAAGAAAACATCTTGAGTTCTACTCAAGTACTTCAATATATTTTTCACAGCAGTTCGGTAACCCTCACCAGGATTAGATTGAAACCTGCTCGTTATGCTCCAAACGTAAGAAACATTTGGTCTAGCATATAGCATCACATACATGATTGATCCAATTCCCAAAGCATATGGAATACAATCCATTTTATCTCTCCTTTTGTGTCTTTGGACACATACTCTGTAAGAGAGAAATCCCATGCGATATGGGTAAGAATCCCCTCTTGGAATTCTCCATGCTAAACCTCTTTAGCACTTTATCTATGTATGTGGATTGAAATAATCCAAGCAACCTTTTTGATCTATCTCTATAGATCTTTATTCCCAGAATATAAGTTGCTTCTCCCATATCCTTCATAGAGAAGTTCTTGGATAACCAAATCTTTATAGATTATAGCATAGGTATGTCGTTTCCAATTAACAATATGTCTTCCAAATATAGTACCAAGAGAACGACTGCACTCTCACTAACCTTCTTATAGACACATGATTATCCACATTTTTTGATAAAATCAAACTCTTTAATTGTCTCATCAAAACGAATGTTCTAACTCTGTGACCGTTGCTTAAGTCCATAAATGGACCTTTGCAACTTGCATACTTGATTAGGAAATCTTTTGTATTCAAAACCTTCAGGTTGTATTATATACACATCCTCTTGTAAATTCCCATTAAGAAATGCAGTTTTGACATCCATTTGCTAGATTTAATAATCATGATGTTGGAGAAAAGATTTAATCAAAATCAACTCCTTGTTTTTGTTTGTAACCTTTAGCCACTAACCTTGCTTTGTACGTATGTACATTACCATCCATACCAGTTTTTCTCTTAAAAACCCGCTTGCATCCAATAGGTACAATACCAGTAAGTGCATCAACCAAAGTCCATATTTGGTTAGTGTACATGGATTCCATTTCAGATCTCATAACTTCTTGCCATTTAAAGAATCAACATCAAACATTGCTTCTTTAAAAGTAGTAGGCTCATCATGTATGAGTGTAGGCTCATCATGTATGAGTGATATGTTACCCTTTCCTTGCTCAATATATAGATCTAATCTAATGGGAGGCTGACGTATCCTACTAGTTTGTCGCAGACTATGTGTCTCTTGAACTCTCAGTTGTACATCATATATATCAACTTGAGGTTTTTGTTCCATTTCGATGTGAATTTGTGGCTCTTAAACTTCTCTAAGTTCAACATCACTCTCACTACTTTCTTTGAGAATAAATTCTCTTTGTAAGAATGTAGCATGTCTTGAGACAAACACCTTTTGCTTAATAGGATGATAAAATTGATAACCGAAACTCTCTTTCGGACATCCCACAAATTTGCATTTATCTGATTTAGCTTGAAGCTTATTGGATATAACACGCTTCACATCCCTAAATCTTTAAGTGTGATAATCTAAGTCTTTTACCAGTCCATATCTCATATGGTGTCTTATAAACCAATTTAGATAGAACTCTATTTAGAAGATATATTGTGGTTTCAATTGCGTATCCCCAAAAGGACATAGGAAGGATTGCATGACTCATCACAAAACGTACCATATCTAATAGTGTATGATTTCTCCTCTCAGAAACTCCATTATATTGTGGAGTTGCAGGAGGAGACCATTGTGAGACAATCCTATTCTCTTTTAAGTAACCAAGAAACTTATGGTCTAAATATTCACCACCTTGATTTGATCTAAGTAGGTAATACTTTTTCCAGTTTGTTTCTATAGCTCTAGTCTAAATTCTTTGAACTTTTCAAATGATTCAGAATTTTGTTTCATCAAGTACATATAACCATATCTAGAATGTTCATTTGTGAACATAATTAAATACAAGAATCCACCTCTAGCATTTACGGACATAGGCCTACATAGATATGAATGTATTAATTCTAGTAACTCACTAGAACGTTGTCCCTTTCCTTTAAAGGGTAGTTTAGTCATCTTTTCCAATAAACAAATTCACAAGTTTCATATGATTCATAATCAAAAGGATCCAAATATATTTCTTTAAGTAATTTTGTGATTCTAGTTTCATTGATATGACCTAAACTACAATGTCATAGAAAAGATGGAGTTTGGTTACTTAATTTTCTTTTCTAACTATTTATGTTAAGAATTAGCCTTTCAAGATCTAACTCATACAAACCATTTGTAAGCAATCTATATCTATAATAAACATGATCTTTATAAAAAGAAAAATTGTTATCCTTAATTATAAAGACAAATCCATTCAAATCCAAATAAAAAATAGAAATGATGTTTTTTATAATAACGGGAACATAATAATAATTATCAAGTTCTAAAACAAGACTACAAGGGAAAGTTAAACTACAAGTTCCTACAGCTAAAGTATCAACTTTTGCTTCAATGCCAACTCGTAGGTCCACTTCACCTTTCTTCAATGATATACTCCTTGTTAACATCTACCTGTTATTACATATATGAGAACCACAACCAGTATCTCAATCATAAACATACCTGAAGAGACGACTTCCTTAAGCTTTTTATCTTTTAAGCTAGCAAAATAAGATGGTCATTTCCTCTTCTAATGTTTGTTGACTCCACAATAAAAGCATATGCTTTTGTCATTGGTCTTCTTCTTGACACCTCCTCTAGCCTTTACTACATTAGTAGAAGCCTTTTGTTTCTCGTTATTATTCTTCTTAAAGCCCTTTTTCTTACTTTTAGAAGAACTGACAATAAGTACAGAACCGTGTTCCTTCTTAAAGCACCCTTCCGCAGTCTTAAGCATGTTTAATAGTTCAGGCAATGTCATGTCCTTCTAATTCACGTTGAAGTTCATGACAAACTGTGGAAATATCGAACTTAGAGACTGCAGCACCAGATCAATGCTTAACTCGTGATCTATGACAAAACGTAATTGCACCAATTTTTTAATATACGCAACATCTTCAACACATAAAGGTTAACTGAAGATCCTTCTGTCATCTTGCATTGAAATAGTGCCTTAGAGATTTGATATCTCTCCACCCTACTTTGTGCACCAAATAACTCCTTAAGATGCAGAATTATAGTAGGTACATTCATGTTCTCATGTTGCCTCTGAAGTTCAGGAGACATGTAAGCTATCACATATGTAGCTTGTTCAACGTCGTCAATAGAACATTGATATTTCTCCTAATCTTCATTATTTGCATCTGAACAAGGTTCTAATGGAGCAGGAGTATAAAAAACGTACAACTTCTTCTATTGCCTAAAAATCATTCTTAAGCTTCGTAGCCAGTCTAAAAAATTAGGTCCAGTCAACTTGTTAGCATCCACGACGCTTCTCAATGTCAGGTTGGTACTCATCTTCAAATTTAATAACTTAATAACATAAAAGGAGCGTATATTAATTTATATCCAAAAATCAAATAAAATAAGGACTTTAAAATATTTTATTACTCCCACTATTTTCTTCAAAATAATAACCCTCACTATTATATCGAAAAATTATCAAATAATTTCTTAATGGGCTAGATCCTATCTAAAATTAATTGATCTTGAGTTTGCTCAACAAACCAACTAACTCATTTAAATTATACAATTTTAGTTAAGTAGAACCTATTAATTTAAGATAAAAACATATTTGGGTTAAAGTGACCTTGAGTTTACTCAACAAGCCAAACAATAAACAAAATTCTAGTTTTATTCTTAGATAATGGAAGACAATTATCGCGTTTGTAATATGTACTTAATATTTTAATGAGGGATTTAAAATTTCAAAAATTTTTGATCTCATCAAAATAATATAATCTCATAATATTTATAATTTCAAACATAATCCAATTATAAAAGAAATCATTTAAACTTTTGCTTGATTCTAACTATTGATTTGATAATAAATTCAATTTAATAATTTAACTCTTGAAAAATTAATTCAAACATCAAGCTATAGTGAGTGAGAGGGGCATGAAGAACACAGACGTTTCCATTTAAATGTATAGTAGCTTGGACCAAAACCCCCTAAGTTTATTGGTCACATCAAAGCTACAGTGACAGGCGTGAGAGGGCGCAGAAAAGAGAACAAAAGCATCTATCGTCTTCTCTAACCGCTCCCTCCCACTTCTGCCTCAACCAATACCCACGTTGCAGCCCACCAACCCACGTCATGGAGTTGCTCACCGTCGCTGCCTTCTGCGTCTGCCATCGCTTGCGTTGTCCATGCCACCGTTGTTTCCCTCCTCTTCGCCACCTCCTTCATGTTGTTTGTGGCAATGGGTGATCTTCATCCATCGTCTGTCATGATGGCGACACCAATTAGTGGTGTCACCACTTGACCATCACCAACGTTGAAATACCTTATATGGCTTTTAAGCCACTTATTCAATATTAACCTTGTAAACCTAAGGTAGTCAAAAACACAAGCATATGGATTGCAGATCTTTCAAATCTTTAATGAGTAGCACACAGAGGCAAAATAGGGACCATGCATGGATAGATACAAAACAAATAGACATAAATCAGTCTATTTTTGAATGCTTATTTGGGCATCAAATGCAATCTCAAAAGCATCAAATAGACAATGATGGCAGGATGCAAGCGACGAACAACTCCAGATGCAATTACAAGAAACAAGCGTATGTATTATTCATACTTTATTATTCGGAATAACATCCATGAATAAACATAACAAATATCATAACAAAAGAGGAACATTCATAGACAAAAGATAAGAACAGCACGGGAGAAAGACAAATAGTAGCATAAAAACCTTAATTTTTATGTTAAGTCAACAAGAATCAAGCAACGAGTTCATGTTAAACAATTAAAAGAGGTTCTGATACTACTGTTGGAATCCTACCGTGATTGAATCATGGGCGCAGTGGAAAATAAAAAATTTTACAGATTCTGAGTGGATCCCAATAATTGAATAAACTTGAATAAAACATAAAATGATTTAGAAATCATACCTTGTTCACTTTTCTGTCGAAAATTTTTTGAAACTTTCTCCGATTGATCAATCACGAGCTATTCAAGTATCCAGCCTCTGATGGTATCCACAGAGCAATTCTCAAACTGATTTGAGAGGAAGACTAAAAGAAGTGCTAGCTTCCAAAAAGCTCTTCCCTTTAAATAGAAAAATCGTAAGTCTTTTATTAAAATTTAATCTCTTTAATTATAAATAAAAATAAATTATATTTATAGTTATATTTATATTTAATAAAATAAAATATCTTATATTTGATCCCCATTGTTTCTTAAACTTTATAATTAAGTCCAACTTAATTAAATTGATTTTTCGTTCACAAATTGATCTTTGATATGTGACCCATTAAGTTTCTAATAAATTGACAATGATTATAAATGATAATTCTAATTCACAATTAGAATTAGATAAATTAATTCTCCAATTAAATAATTCATAATCATAAATCATGATTAACGTCTAGCAACATGTCATGATTACCCAAATATAAGGAATGTCAAAATGATTAACTTAACCTATCCATGCATGGCTATAATGTATAATTTAATCCTTTGGTCATTCAATATTCTAATTGGATAGAGTATAGATACAGTGTCTACTCTTATCATCCAATCATGTTCATTATTGCTAAATAGTAATTGATTTATAACTAAAATTTAGAAACTCCTTTTCAAATATCAATTCACTCTAGCCAAAGAATTCTATAAATTATTACTAATTAAGAACAATAGAATAATCTCTTTAATTACTTTATAGTGACGAATCTTATATTGACTTACTCAACTATCTGCATATAGTTCATACTATATCCAATTACTACCGACTGAATTATTCTAGGACGATTCATAAGCAGCATCAAAACACTAAATACCTTGGTAATCTTAAGTCTGAGGATCAATATACAACCATCATTATGAGATAATCCATAGACACATAAGTAATATTTCATCCAGAATTCTCATAATCGAGTCAGTTCAGTAACTTATTCTCTAACAATCACTTTATATTAGTTTAAGTATCTCTATACTTTAATTTATAAGATCAATTACTTTCTTCATAAGAAAGAAACATAATACGTGCTAGTTGTACTGTTTCAACAATATCCAGTCTTGATGAAACTACAACTAGAAACATTTAGGAATAACACATAGGTGTGAATTGAATTTAATAATTATGATCTCATCATAATTTCAATTACACAGTAATTATTCCAAGGATTTTATCTTTCATATTAAAACATAAAAAAATAATTAAATTAATATATAAAGATAAATAAAGCCTTTTTCATTAACTCAAAATAATGTCATACATTAATTTGCATCCAATTGATTGGCTATAAGGCATAAACTAACAAATTTAAAAAGGAAGGAGCCATCATCCCGAAGCATTACTTTTTTTAATCCTTTTTCCCCCACCTTGCCACTGCCCATGCTTACACCACTAGAAAAGCTAGACGCTTACTCCAGAAAACGCCCACCAATGTAAATGCCCATACATTTGCTCCTGCTTTGAGGAGTTCCACTGGAGGAGTCAAGATACGATCCTTCATTACATTAGGAAAATGTCGTAGCTTATCTCTATAACATTATATTTGAGGCTTAGATTTCCACACTCTAATATTGCGTTTCATCGTAGCCTCCTTCAGCTACCCCCCAACTTCATCGTACTTGGCAATGTTGAAAGAGTTGGGAAGTTCCCAATGGACAGATTAGAGAGAGTTGAGCCTCCCTTATTGTCCATTCTCTGAAGGAAGAGCAATCAATGGCTAAACTAGGAGTTCATTATTCCAAGTTGAAGGTTTTAAGTTGGAGATTTTCTGAAAGAGGGAAAATGTAAGGGTAGAATGGTAAAAGTCTAGTTTCTAAACTTTCAAAGTTATCAATACTTCTAAGAGTAGATTCCAAATCTTCAAATGAACCTTCATCCCTTATTAGGAATTCCTCCTCCTCAAAAACCAAATTAGTATTTTTCACCCCCCTTTTAACTCTTCATAATTCTCCATGATCTTTTACAATTTGGGATTTGACTTTTACATCTACCATATCTTCTATTTATGAAATTCTATCAATTATGTCCTCTTAACATCCAACAAAAGTCGTAAATCAAACTCCATTACATTAACATTTGTAACTAGTGGAAATGGTTCTTCATTTTTCAACATAATCTGATCAACTTCAGTAAATATTAGAATTCCCTTATTGATCTGATCTTAAATTACATTCTTAATTCGTAACATGAATTTGTTGGGTGAATCCATGTACGCATTTGTAATAGTCTCCTCTTTTAATTTCTTCCTATATGGGAATTATATGCTCTAACAACAAAGTAATGAATTTTTTCTGTAACAAAAAATCAAACATTTTCTCTGTTTTAAAGGTGTCAAAAGCGTATTGATTCTGAGTAGTTGGTGTTTGCATTTTCCTTTCGATTTTAAGAGATTTCTGTTTTAGAGAGGGGCAAAGACATGTTTATAGGATATTAACTTTAGCCATTATCGAATCATATGAATTTATTTCTATAAAATAAATACTGATTGGACTCTTTCTTGATGTCCTTCTTCCCTAAGAAGCTTTTCATATTTAGACCCTTTTGGCTAATTCATATAAATCATGAAATTTCATACTGTGAATTCTTTTTGAAGTTCAATATTGAGGCCCTTTTGAGCTATCTTCATATACTCGATATTTGGGAGTGTAATTTAACATCAACTTCTCATCTTCTTGAATCAAGTGATGAATATGTCTACATTCTTGCTTTTTTTAGTAACTTTAGATAATTCAGCTATATTAACATCTAGTTCAGTCTAAAAAACAAAGTTTGAAACAATCTCTCCATTTCAACCTATGACAGGATATAATTTTTAGGCAACAAAGTATACCAGGAGCAAGACATTCCTATTAACAAATTTGGAGACATAGAATTTTTAGGCAACAAAGTATACCAGGAGCAAGACATTCCTATTAACAAATTTGGAGACAATCTAAGCTTGAAATTATTGAAATTTTCATAAATAGTTGATTCACCATATTGGATGGTAAATCTAGTAATGTACTTAATTAAATTCAGAAAATTCTATAGCCATAGAAATAAGATTTTCAAGGTCGAAATGCTTTAGATAAGGCTCATATAATTTTGATTGGCTAAGCTACCACAAACTAGGCCTATACAATTCTTAAAGAGCTTATCTTATAACTTCTTTATCAACTTGTAGTCTTATTTTTGGAGGAGCAATAACAGGATTATAATTTATAAATATAAGGTTGCCCCCCTAAGCTATAATTTGGTTCGTCAACTTTAACTTCAAAACTAAACCCTTATCTTCCAAGAGCTTGAGGCCTGATCACATGTCTGCCATTTCTAGGATTAAAGTGCTTAGGTGTAGTAGGAACATTGTTGGATCCCAAACTGTTACGGGAAGTTGGAACTATTATATAAGAAATGCTGGAAGTTAAAAGTTGGAAAAATGTTACATTGAACATGCTTCGGTGTTTTAGCGATAACTCTTTCTCTAGTTATCGACATAAGATGATTTTTTATTTGAATTAAACTAGTGAAATAGGGCTACAAATTATCTGATGAAATTGAGTTTTAATTTAGTCTCTAAGAGTTCCAATTTTTGGATGGAAATTGAGCACAAAATATTGTTTCAATGTAAGGATAGTTTGGAAATGTTTGGGTTATAATTTT
>JANZLX010191095.1:0-11626 GCA_025531955.1 Erythroxylum orinocense
CAATTCATAAACAATGAACATCAAATTAATGAAATATGCCTTTCTTTATTCATACAAACAACTTTTGTACAAAACGCGCTGAAGGCGATTGCCTTTAGGGCACTACTCTAACAATCTTACAGTACTGTAAAAGCATAAGTCGAGTTACAGGATATACAAGTCGACTTATTGTGCAAGCATAAGTCGAGCTACATGATGTACAAGTTGACTTATAGTACTGCGCACGCGTAAGTCGAGTTACAGAAGAGTACAAGTCGACTTACACTTACATTATGCGCATCTTCTATGTTTTGCATATCTTTTGTGTTTTGCGCTTCTTCTGTGTTTCTCCACTTCTTTTATGTTTTGCGCTTCTTTTGTGTTTCTCCACTTATTCTGCATTTTGCACATCTTTTGTGTTTTGCGTATCTTCTGTATTTGTCCACTTCTTCTGTGTTTTACGCATCTTTTTTGTTTCGCGCTTCTTCTGTGTTTCTCCACTTCCTTTGTGTTTTGCGCTTCTTCTGTGTTTCTCCACTTCCTCTGTGTTTTGCGCTTCTTCTGTGTTTCTCCACTTCTTCTTTGTTTTGATCATCTTCTGTGTTTTACGCTTCTTCTGTGTTTTGTGCTTCTTCTGTGTTTCTCCGCTTCTTCTGTGTTATGCGCATCTTCTGTGTTTTGCATATCTTCTGTGTTTTGCGCTTCTTCTGTTCTTCTCCACTTCTTCTGCATTTTGCGCTTCATCTGTGTTTCTCAACATCTTGTCTTTTGCGTATCTTCTGTATTTTGCGCTTCTTCTGTGTTTTGTACTTCTTCTGTATTTCTACTCTTTTTCCATGTTTTGCGCTTCATCTGTTTTTTGTGCTTCTTCAGTGTTTCTACACTTCTTCTTTGTTTTGTGATTTTTTTTGTTTTGCGCTTCTTTTATGTTTTGTACTTCTTCGGGTTTTCTAGACTTCTTCTGTGTTTCTCCACTTCTTATATGTTTTGCGCGTCTTCAGTGTTTTTGCACTTCTTTTGTGTTTCTCCACTTATTCTGTATTTTGCACATCTTCTGTGTTTTGCGTATCTTTTGTGTTTGTCCATTTCTTCTGTGTTTTACGCATCTTTTGTGTTTTGCGCGTCTTTTGTGTTTTGCGCTTCTTCTGTGTTTTGTGCTTCTTCTGTGTTTCCCCGCTTCTTCTGTGTTATTCGCATCTTCTGTGTTTTGCGCTTCTTCTGTGTTTCTCCACTTCTTTTGTGTTTTGCGTTTCTTCTGTGTTTTGGGCTTCTTCTGTGTTTCTCCACCTCCTCTGTTTTTTGCGCCTACTCTATGTTTTACTCTTCTTCAATGTTTCTCCGCTTTTTCTATGTTTTGCATTTTTTCTCTGTTTTGTGCTTCTTTTGTGTTTGCGATTCGTGTGTGTTTCCCCACTTCTTCTGTGTTATGCACATCTTATGTATTTCTCAGCTTCTTCAATGTCTTGCACATCTTCGGTGTTTCTCCCCTTCTTCTGTGTGTTGGGCATCTTCTGTGTTTTGCACTTTATCTGTATCACTCCTCTTCTTCTATGTATTGCGCTTCACCTATTTTTTGTGCTTCTTCTGTGTTTTGCGCTTCTTTTGTGTTTCTCCACTTCCTCTGTGTTTTGCGCTTCTTCTGTGTTTCTCCACCTCCTCTGTTTTTTCGCCTACTCTATGTTTTACGCTTCTTCAGTGTTTCTCCGCTTTTTCTATGTTTTGCGTTTCTTCTCTATTTTGTGCTTCTTCCGTGTTTTGCGCTTCTTATGTGTTTCTCCACTTCTTATGTGTTTTGCGCATCTTCTTTGTTTTACGACTCTTTTGTGTTTGCAATTCGTATGTGTTTCCCCACTTCTTTTGTGTTTCTCCCCTTCTTCTGTGTGTTGGGCATCTTCTGTGTTTTGCACTTTATCTGTATTACTCCTCTTCATCTATGTATTGTGCTTCACCTGTTTTTTGTGCTTCTTCTATATTTTGCGCTTCTTCTATGTTTTTCCACTTCTTCTGTGTTTTGCGCTTCTTCTGTGTTTTGCATTTCTTTTGTGTTTCTCCTTTTATCTTTATTTTGCGCTTCATCTGTGTTTTGTGCTTCTTATGTGTTTTGCGCTTCTTCTATCTTTCCCCTCTTCTTCTGTGTTTTGCGTTTTGTCTGTGTTTCCCCACTTCTTCTGTGTTTTGGGCTTTTTCTGTGTTTTGCGCTTCTTCTGTGTTTAACACTTCTTCTGCATTTCTCCACTTCTTTTGTGATTTCAAATTTTTCTGTGATTCGCGCTTCTTTTTTGTTTTGAACTTCTTCTGTATTTTGCGCTTGTTATGTGTTTTACGTTTGTTCTGAGTTTCGTGCTTCTTCTGTGTTTTCCCTTTCTTCTGTGTTTTGTGCATCTTCTGTGTTTTGCGCATCTTCGGTGTTTCTCCACTTTTTCTGTATTTTGTGCATCTTTTATGTTTTGCACTTCATCTGTGTTTTGTACTTATTATGTATTTCTCCTCTTCTTCTATGTTTTGAGCTTCATCTGTGTTTTGTGCTTCTTCTGTGTTTCTCCACTTCTTCTGTGTTTTGCACATCTTTTGTGTTATGCGTATCCTCTGTGTTTTGTGCTTCTTCTGTATTTCTCCTCTTCTTCTATGTTTTGCGCTTCGTCTGTGTTTTGTGCTTCTTTTGTATTTTGTGCTTCTTCTGTGCTTCTCCACTTCTCTGTGCTTTGCGCATCTTCTGCATTATGCGCATCCTCTGTGTTTTGCGCTACTTCTGTGTTTCTCCACTTCATCTGTGTTTTGCGCTTCTTCTGTATTTTGCGCATCTTTGGTCTTTCTGCATTTATTCTGTATTTCTCCTCTTCAATATTTTGTGCTTCATTTGCATTTTGCGCTTCTTTTGTGTTTCTCCACTTACTTTGTGTTATGTGCATCCTCTGTGTTTTGCGCTTCTTCTGTATTTTACGCTACTTCTATGTTTTTTCACTTATTCTATGATTTGCGTTGCTTCTGTGTTTCTATACTTCTTTTGTGTTTTGCGCTCCTTCTGTGTTTCTCCACTTTTTCTATGTTTTGCATATCTTCTGTGTTTTGCGCTTCTTCTGTATTTTGTGCTTCCTCATTATTTCTACCCTTTTTCCGAAACTTTTCATTTGCATTTTGTGCTTCTTTTGTGTTTTGCACTTCTTCTGTGTTTCTCCAATTCTTCTGTGTTTTGGGCATATTCTATGTTTGTCGAATTCTTCAGTGTTTTGCGCTTCTTCTTTGTTTCTCCACTCCTTCTGTGTTTTACGCTTCTTCTGTGTCTCTTCACTTCTTCTATGTTTTGCGCTGCTTCAGTGTTTTGCGCATCTTCTGTGTTTCTCTACTTCTTCTGCGTTTTGCGCATCTTCTGCATTTTGTGCTTCTTCTGTTTTTCTCCACTTCTTCTGTGTTTTGCGCTTCATCTGTATTTCTCAACATTTTCTGTGTTTTGCGCTTCTTCTGTATTTTGCACTTCTTCTGTATTTTGTACTTCTTCTGTATTTCTACTCTTTTTCTATGTTTTGCGCTTCATCTGTTTTTTGTGCTTCTTCAGTGTTTCTCCACTTCTTCTTTGTTTTGCGCTTCTTCTATGTTTTGTACTTCTTCGGGTTTTCTAGACTTTTTCTGTGTTTCTCCACTTCTTATATGTTTTGTCCGTCTTCAGTGTTTTGCGCGTCTTCTGTGTTTTGAGCTTCATTTATGTTTCTACACTTATTCTGTACTTTGCACATCTTCTATGTTTTGCATATCTTCTGTGTTTGTCAACTTTTTCTGTGTTTTACGCATCTTTGGTCTTTCTGCATTTCTTTTGTATTTCTTCTCTTCTTCAATATTTTGTGCTTCATTTGTATTTTGCGCTTCTTCTGTGTTTCTCCACTTACTCTGTGTTATGTGCATCCTCTGTGTTTTGCACTTCTTCTGTATTTTACGCTATTTCTATGTTTCTCCATTTATTCTGTATTTTGCGCTGCTTCTGTTTCTCTCTACTTCTTTTGTGTTTTGCGCTTCTTCTGTGTTTCTTCACTTTTTCTATGTTTTGCGCTTATTCGGTGTTTCTCCACTTCTTTCGTGATTTGTGCTTCATTTGTGTTTTGTGCTTCTTCTGTGTTTCTTTTCTTCTTTTGTGTTTTGCGCTTCTTCTTTGTTTTGCGGTTCTTCTGTGTTTCTCCACTTCTTCAGTGTTTTTCGCATCTTCCGTGTTTGTGCTTATTCTGTGTGTCTCCACTTCCTTTATGTTTGACGTATCTTCTGTATTTTGTGCTTCCTCTGTATTTCTACCCTTTTTCCATGTTTTCCTTTTCATTTCCGTTTTGTGCTTCTTCTGTGTTTTGCACTTCTTCTGTGTTTCTCCAATTCTTCTGTGTTTTGGGCATCTTCTGTGCTTGTCCAATTCTTCAGTGTTTTGCGCTTCTTCTTTGTTTATCCACTCCTTCTGTGTTTTACGCTTCTTCTGGGTCTCTTCACTTCTTCTATGTTTTGCGCAGCTTCAGTGTTTTGCGCATCTTCTGTGTTTCTCTACTTCTTCTGCGTTTTGCGCATCTTCTGTGTTTTGTGCTTCTTCTATTTTTCTCCACTTCTTCTGTTTTCCTCCACTTCTTTTGTGTTTTGCGCTTCGTTTGTGTTTCTCAACATCTTCTGTGTTTTACGCATCTTCTGTATTTTGCACTTCTTTTGTGTTTTGTACCTTTTCTGTATTTCTACTCTTTTTCTATGTTTTGCGCTTCATCTGTTTTTTGTGCTTCTTCAGTGTTTCTCCACTTCTTCTTTGTTTTGCACTTGTTCTATGTTTTGTACTTCTTCGGGTTTTCTAGACTTATTGTGTGTTTCTCCACTTCTTATATGTTTTGTGCATCTTCAGTGTTTTGCGAGTCTTCTGTGTTTTGCACTTCTTTTGTGTTTCTCCACTTATTCTGTATTTTACACATCTTCTATGTTTTGCATATCTTCTGTGTTTGTCCACTTTTTCAGTGTTTTACGCATCTTTTGTCTTTTGCGCTTCTTCTGTGTTTCTCCACTTCTTCTGTGTTTTGCACATGTTATGTGTTTTTGGCTTCTTCTGTGTTTCCTCGCTTCTTTTGTCTTATGTGCATCTTCTGTATTTTGCATATCTTGTGTTTTGCGCTTGTTCTATGTTTCTCCACTTCTTTTATGTTTTACACATCTTCTATGTTTTGCGCTTCTTTTATGTTTCTCCACTTATTCTGTATTTTGCACATCTTCTGTGTTTTGCGTATCTTCTATGTTTGTCCACTTCTTCTGGTTTTACGCATCTTTTGTGTTTTGCGCATCTTTTGGGTTTTGCGCTTCTTCTGTGTTTCTCCGCATCTTCAGTGTTATGCGCATCTTCTGTGTTTTGCGCTTCTTCTGTGTTTCTCCACTTCTTCTGTGTTTTGCGCATCTTCTGTGTTTTGTACTTCTTCTGTGTTTTGCGCTTCTTTTGTGTTTCTCCACTTCCTCTGTGTTTTGCGCTTCTTCTGTGTTTCTCCTGCTCCTTTATTTTTTCGCGCCTACTTTATGTCTTACGCTTCTTCAGTGTTTCTCCACTTTTTCTATGTTTTGCATTTCTTCTTTGTTTTGTGCTTCTTCTGTGTTTTTCGCTTCTTCTGTGTTTCTCCACTTCTTCTATGTTTTGCGCAGCTTCTGTGTTTTGTGCTTATTCGGTGTTTCTCCACTTCTTCCGTGATTTGCGCTTCATTTGTGTTTTGTGCTTCTTCTGTGTTTCTTTACTTTTGTGTTTTCCGCTTCTTCTGTGTTTTGCGTTTCTTCTGTGTTTCTTAACTTCTTCTATGTTTTTCGCATCTTTCGTGTTTGTGTTTATTCTGTGTTTCTCCACTTCCTTTATGTTTTGCGTATCTTCTGTGTTTTGCGTTTCTTCTGTATTTTGTGCTTCCTCTGTATTGCTACCCTTTTTCCATGTTTTCCTTTTCATTTGCGTTTTGTGCTTCTTCTGTGTTTGTCCAATTCTTCAGTGTTTTGCGTAACTTCTGTGTTTTGCGCTTCTTCTTTGTTTTTCTACTCCTGTGTTTTACGCTTCTTCTGTGTCTCTTCACTTCTTCTATGTTTTGCGCATCTTCTGTGTTTCTCTACTTCTTCTGTGTTTTGCGCATCTTCTGTGTTTTGTGCTTCTTCTGTGTTTTGCACTTCTTCTGTTTTCCTCCACTTCTTCTGTGTTTTGCGCTTCATCTGTGTTTCTCAACATCTTCTGTGTTTTACGCATCTTCTGTATTTTGCTCTTCTTTTGTGTTTTGTACTTCTTTTGTATTTCTACTCTTTTTCTATGTTTTACGCTTCATCTATTTTTTGTGCTTCTTTAATGTTTCCCCACTTCTTCTTTATTTTGCGCTGCTTTTTTGTTTTGTGCTTCTTTTATGTTTTGTACTTCTTCGGGTTTTTTAGACTTCTTCTGTGTTTCTCCACTTCTTATATGTTTTGCGCGTCTTCAGTGTTTTGCGCATCTTCTGTGTTTTGCGCTTCTTTTGTGTTTCTCCACTTATTCTGTATTTTGCACATCTTCGGTGTTTTGCATATCTTCTGTGTTTCTCCATTTGTTTTGTGTTTTACGCATCTTTTGTTTTTTGCGCGTCTACTGTGTTTTGCGCTTCTTCTGTGTTTTGTGCTTCTTCTGTGTTTCCCCGCTTCTTTTGTGTTATGCGCATCTTCTGTGTTTTGCGCTTATTTGTTGTTTCTCCACTTCTTCCGTGATTTGTGCTTCTTCTGTGTTTCTTTACTTCTTTTGTGTTTTGCGCTTCCTTTTTGTTTTGCGATTCTTCTGGGTTTCTCCACTTCTTCTGTGTTTTTTGCATCTTCCGTGTTTGTGCTTCTTCTGTGTTTCTCCACTTCCTTTATGTTTTGCATATCATCTGTATTTTGCGCTTCTTCTCTATTTTGTGCTTCCTCTGTATTGCTACCCTTTTTCCATGTTTTCCTTTTCATTTGCATTTTTGTGCTTCTTATGTGTTTTGCACTTCTTCTGTGTTTGTCCAATTCTTCTGTGTTTTGGGCATCTTCTGTGTTTGTGCAATTCTTCAATGTTTTGCGCAACTTTTGTGTTTTGCGCTCCTACTTTGCTTCTCCACTCCTTCTGTGTTTTACGCTTCTTCTGTGTCTCTTCATTTCTTCTATGTTTTGCGCAGCTTCAGTGTTTTGCGCATCTTCTGTGTTTCTCCACTTCTTCTGCGTTTTGCGCATCTTCTGTGTATTGTGCTTCTTCTGTTTTCCTCCACTTCTTCTGTGTTTTGCGCTTCATCTGTGTTTCTCAACATCTTCTGTGTTTTTCGCATCTTCTGTATTTTGCACTTTTTCTGTGTTTTGTACTTCTTTTGTATTTCTATTCTTTTTCTATGTTTTGCGCTTCATCTGTTTTTTGTGTTTCTTTAGTGTTTCTCCACGTCTTCTTTGTTTTGCGCTTCTTTTTTGTTTTGCGCTTGTTTTATGTTTTGTACTTCTTTGGGTTTCTAGACTTCTTCTAAGTTTCTCCACTTCTTATATGTTTTGCGCGTCTTCAGTGTTTTGTGCATCTTCTATGTTTTGCGCTTCTTTTGTGTTTCTCCACTTATTTTGTATTTTGTTTATCTTCTGTGTTTGTCTACTTCTTTTGTGTTTTACGCATCTTTAGTGTTTTGCGCATTTTCTGTGTTTTGCGCTTCTTCTGTGTTTTGTGCTTCTTCTGTTTTTCCCAGCTTCTTCTGTGTTATGCTCATCTTCTGTGTTTTGCATATCTTCTGTGTTTTGCGATTCTTCTGTGTTTCTCCACTTCTTCTGTGTTTTGCGCATCTTTTGTGTTTTGTGCTTCTTCTGTGTTTTGCGCTTCTTCTGTGTTTCTCCACTTCCCCTGTGTTTTGCGCTTCTTCTGTGTTCTCCACCTCCTCTGTTTTTTGCGCCTACTCTATGTTTTACGCTTCTTCAGTGTTTCTCCGCTTTTTCTATGTTTTGTGTTTCTTCTCTGTTTTGTGCTTCTTCCCTGTTTTGCGCGTGTTCTGTGTTTTTCCACTTCCTATGTGTTTTGCGCATCTTCTTTATTTTACGCTTCTTTTGTGTTTACGCTTCGTGTTTGTTTCCCCACTTTTTCTGTGTTATGCGCTTCTTCAATGTTTTGCACATCTTCGGAGTTTCTTCCCTTCTTCTGTGTGTAGGGCATCTTCTGTGTTTTGCACTTTATCTTTATTACTCCTCTTCTTCCATGTATTGCGCTTCACCTATTTTTTGTGCTTCTTCTGTGTTTTTCCACTTCTTTTGTGTTTTACGCATCTTTTGGGTTTTGCGCTTCTTCTGTGTTTCTTCCCTTCTTCTGTATTTTGCGCTTCGTCTGTGTTTTGCACTTTATCTGTATTGTTCCTCTTCTTCTATGTATTGCGCTTCACTTGTTTTTTGTGCTTCTTCTGTGTTTTTCCACTTCTTTTGTGTTTTACGCATCTTTTGTGTTTTGCGCTTCTTCTGTGTTTCTCCACTTCTTCTGTGTTTTGCGCATCTTCTGTGTTTTGCGCTTTTTCTGTGTTTTGTACTTCTTCTGTGTTTCTCTGCTTCTTTTGTGTTATGCGCATCTTTTGTGTTTTGCATATCTTTTGTGTTTTGCGCTTCTTCTGTGTTTCTCCACTTCTTTTATGTTTTCGCATTTTCTGTGTTTTGCGCTTTTTTTTTGTTTCTCCACTTATTCTGTATTTTGCACATCTTCTGTGTTTTGCGTATCTTTTATGTTTGTCAACTTCTTTTGTTTTTACGCATCTTCCGTGTTTTGCGCTTCTTCTGTGTTTCTCCACTTCTTTTGTGTTTTGCACATCTTTTGTGTTTTGCGCTTCTTCTGTGTTTTGTGCTTCTTCTGTGTTTTTCCGCTTCCTCTGTCTTATGCGCATCTTCTGTGTTTTGCATATCTTCTGTGTTTCTCCACTTCTTCTGTGTTTTGCGCATCTTCTGTGTTTTGTACTTCTTCTTTCTGTTGTGCATCTTCTGTGTTTTGTGCTTCTTCTGTGTTTCTCCGCTTCTTTTGTGTTTTGCGCTTCTTCTGTGTTTCTGCACTTCTTCTGTGTTTTGCGCATCTTCTATGTTTTGTCCTTCTGTGTTTTGCGCTTCTTCTGTGTTTTTCCATTTCCTCTGTGTTTTGCGCTTCTTCTGTGTTTCTCCACCTCCTCTGTTTTTTGCGCCTACTGTATGTTTTACGCTTCTTCAGGGTTTCTTCGTTTTTTCTATGTTTTGCGTTTCTTCTCTGGTTTGTGCTTCTTTCGTGTTTTGAACTTCTTCTGCGTTTCTCCATTTCTTATGTGTTTTGCGCATCTTCTTTTTTTACACTTCTCTTGTGTTTGCGCTTCGTTTGTGTTTCCCCACTTCTTCTGTGTTATGCGCTTCTTCTGTGTTTCTCCGCTTCTTCAATGTTTTGCATATCTTCGGTGTTTCTCCCCTTCTTCTGTGTTTTGGGCATCTTCTGTGTTTTGCACTTTATCTGTATTACTCCTCCTCTTCTATGCATTGCGCTTCACCTGTTTTTTGTGCTTCTTCTGTGTTTTTCCACTTCTTTTGTGTTTTACACATCTTTTGTATTTTGCGCTTCTTCTGTGTTTTGCACATCTTCTATGTTTTGTGCTTCTTCTGTGTTTCTCTGCTTCTTTTGTGTTATGCGCATCTTCTGTGTTTCTCCACTTCTTTTATGTTTTGCCCATCTTCTGTGTTTTGCGCTTCTTTTGTGTTTCTCCTCTTATTCTGTATTTTGCACATCTTTTGTGTTTTCCGTATCTTCTGTGTTTGTCCACTTCTTTTGTTTTTACGCATCTTTTGCGCTTCTTCTGTGTTTCTCCACTTCTTCTGTGTTTTGCGCTTCTTCTGTGTTTCTCCGCTTCTTCTGTGTTATGGGCATCTTCTGTGTTTTACATATCTTCTGTGTTTTGCGCTTCTTCTGTGTTTCTCCACTTCTTCTGTATTTTGCGCATCTTCTGTGTTTTGTAGTTCTTCTTTGTTTGCCGCATCTTCTGTGTTTTGCGCTTCTTCTGTGTTTTGTTTTTCTTCTGTGATTCTCCACTTCTTCTGTGTGTTGCGCTTCTTCCGTGTTTTGTGCTTATTCTGTGTTTCTCCGCTTCTTCTTTGTTATGCGCATCTTTTGTGTTTTGCATATCTTCTGTGTTTTGCGTTTCTTCTGTGTTTCTCCACTTCCTCTGTGTTTTGCGCTTCTTCTGTGTTTCTCCACCTCCTCTGTTTTTTGCGCCTACTGTATGTTTTATGCTTCTTTAGTGTTTGTCCGTTTTTTCTATGTTTTGTGTTTCTTCTCTATTTTGTGCTTCTTCCGTGTTTTGCGTTTCTTCTGTGTTTCTCCACTTCTTATGTGTTTTGCGCATCTTCTTTGTTTTACGCTTCTTTTATGTTTGCGCTTCGTGTGTGTTTCCCCACTTCTTCTGTGTTTCTCCGCTTCTTCAATGTTTTGCACATCTTCGGTGTTTCTCCCCTTCTTCTGTGTGTTGGGCATCTTTTGTGTTTTGCACTTTATCTGTATAACTCTTCTTCTATGTATTGCGGTTCACCTGTGTTTTGTGCTTCTTTTGTGTTTTGCGCTTCTTATGTGTTTTTCCACTTCTCCTATGTTTTGCGCAACATTTGTGTTTTGCTCTTCTTCTGTGTTTTGCATTTCTTTTGTGTTTCTCCTTTTTTCTCTGTTTTGCGCTTCATCTATGTTTTGTGCTTCTTTTGTGTTTTGCGCTTCTTCTATCTTTCCCCACTTCTTCTGTGTTTTGCGTTTTGTTTGTGTTTCCCCACTTCTTCTGTGTTTTGGGCTTTTTCTGTGTTTTGCGCTTCTTCTGTGTTTTACACTTCTTCTGCATTTCTCCACTTCTTTTGTTATTTCAACTTTTTTTGTGATTTGCGCTTCTTCCTTTGTTTTGAACTTCTTCTGTATTTTGCGCTTGTTATGTGTTTTGCGTTTGTTCTAAGTTTCTTGCTTCTTCTGTGTTTTCCCTTTCTTCTGTGTTTTGCGCATCCTCTGTGTTTTGAGCATCTTTGGTTTTTGTCCACTTCTTCTGTATTTTGCATATCTTTTGTGTTATGCATATCCTCTGTGTTTTGTACTTATTATGTTTTTCTCCTCTTCTGCTATGTTTTGCGCTTCATCTGTGTTTTGTGCTTCTTTTGTATTTTGTGCTTCTTCTGTGTTTCTCCACTTCTTCTGTGTTTTGCGTATCTTTTGTGTTATGCATATCCTCTGTGTTTTGTGCTTCTTCAGTATTTCTCCTCTTCTTCTATGTTTTGCGCTTCATCTGTGTTTTATGCTTCTTTTGTATTTTGTGCTTCTTCTGTGCTTTGAGCATCTTCTGCATTATGCGCATCCTCTGTGTTTTGCGCTTCTTCTATGTTTCTCCAATTCTTCTTTGTTTTGTGCTACTTCTGTGTTTCTCCATTTCATCTGTGTTTTGCGCTTCTTCTGTGTTTCTGCATTTCTTCTGTATTTCTCCTCTTCTTCAATATTTTGTGCCTCATTTGTATTTTGCGCTTCTTCTGTGTTTCTCCACTTACTCTGTATTATGTGCATCCTCTGTGTTTTGTGCTTCTTTTGTATTTTACGCTAATTCTATGTTTCTCCACTTATTATGTGTTTTGCGCTGCTTCTGGGTTTCTGTACTTCTTTTGTGTTTTGCGCTTCTTCTGTGTTTCTCCACTTCTTCTATGTTTTGCA
>JANZLX010191113.1:0-11624 GCA_025531955.1 Erythroxylum orinocense
GTATAAAATTTTGGTGTTCTTCTGTTACTGTTGCTGTTTTATTTTTACTCCAAATTTAATCACGTTTCCGCACAACAACCTCCCTATTACTACGGTAAACACTTGTTCTCTCACTTCATGCATGCACGTCTCATTCTACATGAAGATCTCTATCCTCTTTCATTTGTTATTTAGACCCTTCATATTTACTTATTAAAGCCTTTCTTCCCCATTTCACAGATCCTCCCTGTGCCATACCTATTGGGATGTTCTTATTTTAGGATGTATGAAAGTATAGCTAGTTATAAACGACTAGTGCTAGTTATTGAAATCTGCTTTTTATTATGATATGATGAATCTAGCCATGAACAAACTACAGCTCTATTGTGCTTAGAATTGAGTAAGTTGGGTGACTGTATTTGCAACTTACAATCATTGCTCTTGTCCTGAGCTTCATACATTGATCATATCGAGTTGGTTTTTGCTGATTATCTTGCCTTTTCAATGTTACTTATCCTGCAGCCAGAGAATGGCGTCGTTGGCTGTTTCCTCTGTTTCGTCATCTACTGGGTCTATTTGGTAAGATAAATTTTAAACCTGTACGTTTTGTTGGATATCAACTGATAGAACTATGAAAAACGAATCATTTGAAAAACAGAACAATCAATTTATAATCTGAAATGGAAGCAACATTCAACTTCATGGTTATGAAAAAGAAAAAAGTTAAGAAGGATTCTCAGCCAAAACCTCAGGAAGACACTTATGTCGATACGCATGCTTACTTATCCATTACTATTTATTGTTTGTACACAGTGCTAGGCCGGATGGTATTGTTCATTACTGGGGGTCCTTTCATTGTCGCTTTTCTGATATACAAGTGGAAGAGAAGGCATTTGTCCATGTATAGCAATATTGAAGAATTCCTCCAAACTAAAGGAAACTTCATGCCAATTCGATATTCCTTCTCAGATATTAAGAAGATGACTGGTAATTTTAGGGATAAGTTGGGTGAAGGAGGTTACGGGTCTGTTTATAAAGGAAGACTTCGAAGCGGTGGGTATGCAGCCATCAAACTTTTGGGAAAATCTAAAGCTAATGACCAAGATTTTATTAATGAAGTTGCTACGATTGGAAGAATTCACCATGTCAATGTGGTTAAACTAATTGGTTTTTGCGTTCAGGGATTAAAGCGTGCTCTTGTTTTCGAGTTTATGCCTAATGGATCTCTGGACAAATACTTATTTTCTCCACAAGTTAGCGATGCAATCAGTATTGAAAAAATGTACGAAATTTCTCTTGGAGTGGCTCGGGGTATTGAATATCTGCATCGAGGTTGCAACATGCAAATTCTGCATTTTGACATCAAGCCTCACAACATTCTTCTTGATGAAAATTTTGTTCCAAAGGTTTCAGATTTTGGTATTGCAAAACTTTGTCCGACAGACAGTAACATTGTTTCACTCACAGCTGCCAGAGGAACATTAGGGTATATGGCTCCAGAATTGTTGTACAAGCACATTGGTCATTGGAAGTGTGTCGTACAAGGCTGATGTCTATAGCTTTGGGATGCTATTAATGGAAATGGCAGGAAGAAGGAAGAATTTCAATGAACTGGCCAACAAGTCCAGCCAAGTTTACTTTCCTGCATGGGCTTACGAGCAGTTCAGGTTAGGGAAGCATGTGGAATTAGGAAATGGTGATGTTACAGAAGAGGAGAATAAAATTACCAAGAAGATAATTATAGTAGCATTGTGGTGCATACAACTACGGCCTAACGAACGTCCTCCGATGCACCAAGTGCTTGAAATGCTTGAGAAGGATGTTGAATGCTTGAAGTTGCCTCCAAAGCCTCTTCTTTCATACCAAGATACGCCAAGGCAGGATGCTGAACTTAATGGACAGCCACTGAGGCCATTAAGTGGCTGCTCCGAACCCATCACTGTAATCGTAGACGGAAGATGAAATTTTAATTCTTAGAACATCAACTTCAGAAATTCCATGTAAGAGAAAACTTTACTTTCTTTCTTCGCCAATCTAGTAAATGGTCTGAATAATTATCAACTTTATCTTTTTAGGAAAATACTTAAGATATGAATTAAAAATTATTTCGATCAAAAATTAGTCTTCATATAATACTGATTGAGTATTCTTTGCTATGGTGCACAAAAGTGAATTAACCAATAAATTTTGTCTTTTTAATGAAAAGTTGTATTGAATTCATACTTAAGCTCTTAACGAGAAACCAAATTATTTTAATCATCCTTTCTGTGAAGTTCCTCTTAATTTATAAAATTCAAATTACTTTTGTGCCATAAAAATGTATATTAATATAAATATGAGGGTTTAAAGTAAATTACATTCAAAATCCTAAACTTTGTTCGATTTTGTAATATTAATAAAAATTATAAAAATAGCGATAAAATATTTGAAATTTAAATTTATGAAAATAACTAACTTGTTATTATTTATTAGTTTTAATTAAGATTTATTGTATATAATTAGTTTAAAATTAATTTAAGTTTAATTAAAATGTGTGAGTCTCGCTATATTTTGCGACATGAATAATAAAAAAATTATGTATCACGTGGCAAATAATAGAATGACATAACTATGTCAATATTTTCATTTATTTTAAGATCTAAATTAAATAATTTGTAAATGTTATAATTTATTTTAATGCTCCAAAATAGTATGATTTAATTTGCATTTTGGTAAAATATTGTAATTAAAATTAAAATTTTCCTATATGTTATAGAAACTAAAAGAAAGCAAAATCAAAAACAAAAGGATTAGAAAGTCAAGTTTTTTTATTAAATTAAAAAACAAAACTCTTGATAGAAACAAACAAACCCTAATGTTGTATTGTACAACCACAACTTCTTATAATAAACCAATTCAAGAATCACCATCAAGTATAAACAAAAGATTATCCATGTTCGGACATGAGTGCTCTCACCTTTGGTGATTTTTCTCCAAGGCACCGCATACTTTACGACAAGTAACGCTCTTTTCCTTGGTTCGATTCTGCATCGATTTAGCGTGTTGCAAAAGAAAGAGATACCATTCAAGATCTAGTTCAGGGTTATACCCTACCAGGTTCCTAGGTTATGAGGAATGGGACAGAAAAAGCATAAAGGGACAGATATTACAACCGATTGTGTAACGGGTTTACAGGTAGTGAGTCCTCGAAGACAATCTATAGGAAATCGAGGAAACGATATGGAGGAACAACAAGATGTTAGTGAGTTGAACCTCCCTTTGAAGAAATTAGCTAATGTAAAGAACAAAGCAGGGGACAAATTGCACCTGGCCTCAGGAGTAAACGGGGAGGGCGCTATAAGAGAAACACAGAAAGGTAAGCCCCTAGGAAATGTAGAGGCTAGAGCAGTGAACAAAGCTTCAGGTGTAAACAGAGCTGGGGCAATAAGGACAATATAGCAAGGTAGGGTCGAAGAACAAGACTAGTCGGGTTTCCAGAACAGGGAAGGTAAGATATTTTTTTTTGGTAAGATAAAAGTGAGCAAAGCTCACAAAGATGGAAAACTACCTAGTATAGGAGAGCCCTATTAAATCATGATCAAGCCATCTACCAACACTAGGGTGGACTTGCCCTAAAATATGAAAGACAGGAGGAAAATCAAAAGCAAGGTGAGAAAGGGAGTTAGCTGCAAAGTTCCCTTCTCTATAAATGTGAGTGAGTTTCACATTATGGAATCGCTTCAATAAGTCGAGAATTCTGGCAACGAGATGCAAACAAACTGAATTTGCTTGAACACCACCGGTCAACATCTTGATAGCAATCTCATTATCACATTCAACAAGCGCATCCAAATAGGCAAGTTTATGAGTGAGTTGAATACCATAATAGAGAGCCCACAACTCAGTACTAAGTATTGAACAACGACCCGTCTTGAAAACAAACCCATGTTTTCAGAGATTATTATGATCCCGAATCAAACCTCCACCTGCAGCAATCCCCGTGGAGGCAGCCAAAGAAGCATCAGTGTTGAGCTTCATAAAAGGGGAATGCGGACACTTCCAAAAGATTAACCTTGAACCCGAATGCCTGTTATTCTCCAAAAGTAACTTGTTGAAGGTATCCTGAATCAATTTAGCTTCAGAAATAGTACACTACAAGGTATTAAAAATGGAAGAAACACTAGAATTAAAGACTCTGTCATTCCTTCATTTCCAAATGTTCCAGCAGCCTAAGCTAAAGATAGTAGGCCAAATAAGATGGTCATGAGAGAGATGAGAGCTTTTCATGTTCAATAAGAACCAATCTTCCAGATTAACATTTCAGAAGGAGCTCAAATTATTAAAATTAGTAAAGAGATGCCAGAATTGAATAGCAGCAGGACAATCCCGGAGAATGTGTAGAAGGGTTTCAGGCTCGTCATTGCAAATATCACAACTTTTAGAGTCACTTAAGTGTTGTCGTTTTCTTTCATCGTTGGTTAATACTCCATTGTTTAAGGCTAGCCAAAAAATCATTCTGATTTTTTAAGGGCCTGGTCACTTCCAAATCAGCTTCCAAGGAAAATTATGAGAAGGAATATAATTTTCAGAAATAAAATCATACGCAGACCTTAAAGTAAAGTCTCCTGAAGAAGACAGACCCCAAAAAGTGAGTCTTTACCACAAGCATCGGAGGGTACTAGTGTAGCAGCAATAAAAGAGCAGATTGAAGTGGGGAGCAACTGAGAAAAATACTCTCATCTCTAATCTCCATCATTAGTAACAAAAAAAGAGACAGTTTTATCAATCATATTATCCGGAATAGGTTCACTAACTGCATGTAGCAAAGGCTCTGAGACACCCGGCAACCATCTATATTTCCAAAATTTGACCGTGCTCCCATCACCTAAGGCCCAAAAGGAGTTAGAAATCACAACATCCTAATTTACAGTCCCCAACTGCCATAGAGGAGTACAAGAAGCAGGAGCAACAATATTATTTGGGACATCAATGCTGAAATTGTATTTGGAACGAAGCATCTTAGTCCATAGACTATTAGAATCTGTCAACATATGCCATCCAACTTTCATAACATATGCGTTGTTAACTAGGCGAAAATTCCTCAAACCCAAACCTCCAGCTCCTTTAGAATGCTACACTTTATCCCAAGCAACTAGAGACAGATTCCTTTTGTTATCTTCCTTTGTCCATATGAAACTCCTGCTAATTTTTTCCATCTCATTACAAATAGTAACAGGGATCTTAGAAGTTTGGATGGCAAAGGACGACATTGAAAACAAAGATGACTTCGCCAAAGTAACACGACTTGCAAGGGAAAGATGACATGAGCAATCGTATATAACAACTGGTTCTTAATTCTACAAATATTCCCAAACACTTTAGAATTCCATACCTTCAGATTAACAATCAATTTTGAGAGAGGAGAAGACAACTGAGAATGGGACTCCCAACTATTCTTCACAAATTCACTAAAATCAGCATAAGTTAACCAAGCCGCAACAAACCAGAAAGGTCTGTTTGCCAAATAAGGAGAAAAACTGCAAGTCTACAAAAGTAAGGGACAATGATCAAAGTGAATACGAGGGAGGTGGGTCATAGTAACTTCCAAAAATGCCAACCTCTAGGGAGCATTACAAATGCCTCTATCCAGTCTCTCCCAAATAAAACCCCTTCGCCAAGTGTAATCCGAACCTTTGTATCCTAAATCAATCATATTAGTGTCTTGAAACCAATTAAAGAACTGCCGACATACCCTGGTTCGATTAAGAGACCCCCTTTCTTCTCATGAGAATAAAGAATGGCGTTGAAATCACCAATCAGAACCCAAGGGAAGGATATAGTAGTATTGAGATGAAGAAGAGACTCCCATAACTTAGCCCGACAAGATGGAGTAGGATGCCCATAAACAACAGATAAAAAAAATAGAAACTTATTGTTTTGAGAGACCAAGATGAGAACAAATTGTTGATTATTGAGCACCATCTCAATTTCATAAAAATCATCCCAAAGAATTTAGATACCCCCAGAAAAGCCCATTGCTTCAACCCGATGAGAAAAGGGAGACCAATTCTACTAATACATCTATCAGCTTTAAGTCCACTGATTCTCGGCTCAAGAATAATAACAACATGAAGATTATGTTTCCTGATGAAACATTTTAGAGTTCTCACAAATTGGGGCTTAGCTACCCCTTGACAATTCCAAGATAAAATATTCATTAAAAGGAAGAGATGATAGAAAGGATACCTCATTAATCCTGAAAATAAGTATCCACGTCATCATTCTCATAAGGCATAAATTCCTCAATATCCTCATCTAAAGACAAGTTATTGTTCGCTCAAGTTCCAGTATTTGCTTCCAAAATGGGAGCATCAACAATCATGGAATCATCCGGTGGTCTGCCTAGAAGTTGTTCACCCAAAGTATCATCAGCAAGGACAACGCCCAAATCGGCAGACATAGCAACAACTTCCTTGGTAATGCCAGGCTTAGATCCCAAAACGTTAGACGACGTGGAGTTAGCCGTGCCCATAACAGAATGATTTTTCTTGTTCAAAGTAGAAGGGAGGTTAACAATGTCTTTGTCCAAGGCATTTCTATTTTTGAAATCAAAGAAGTCTCCTAAAGTGGGCTTAGTGATTCTCTCTTTAGTGGATGGTCCGACATTTTCTTTGTGAGAGGAGTAAGATGAGTCTTTATTACTTCCATACTTACGACCCAAACTTCTTCCTCTGTTCGATGAACCCCTTAACCCACGTGCGAGAATAGAAGGCCCTTCTCGAGAAGAATCATGCACCGGAGCAGTGTTTCTAGGAATATGCTTAACAGATTCCTCGTTACCTCCTAGAATCTCGACATCCTTTTTTGGCTAAAACTGAATATCTGGATCCTTGATTCTCATCTTGATCCTTGAACCTATGATTTTCGCCCTGAAAACTCAATTTCCTCTTCTGCTTTTCAACCACCATCCATAGACCGAAATCATCTTTCCTTGCCTTTGAGTTCGTCACTTGAGAAATATTCTCATTATCTGGCAATTCCTTAAAGGGGCAATGAGTATTGAAATGATCATATTGACCACAAGAGAAACAAACTTCAGGAAGGTTTTCATATTCAACTAATTGAACTTCACCATCAATCTCAAACTTCGATACAAGAGGTTCTATAAGATCAACTGAGATTGCCACCCTTACAAACCTAGCTCTTTCAAAATCACTTGTATTGAAATCAATTTTAAGAACAAGACCCACCACTGCTGAAATGGCTTTGATCACATCTTCAGGATAATACTGCAAAGGGAGTTCTGGAAGACGAATCCAGACTATCGTCTTGCCTATGTAAGGGTTCTTCACTCTGAAATTAGAAATCCAAGACTGGACAAGTAGATACCTACCCATAATAACCCAGGGACCTCCTAGAATAGCATGATTGTAATCCTTCTCGCTATTGAACTGGATCAAAAAAATACCCCTACCAATGTCAAGAGTTTTAGCCTCACCTAAGCTCCAAATTGCACCAAGCCTAGAACAGAGCAACTTGTAACCAATGTCCCTCCCAGGCAAATGAACAATCACAACATTGTCCAAATTTCTATTAATCTTATTTATGAGGGCCATGAAGAGAGTAACCTTAGGAATGTTACCGATTTTATCAATCAGGACATCATCCTCCCCCACGGTGATCTTCTTGGCTGCCATAACATCCTTCATGGTCGACTCTAACACAGCCCTAGCCATCAAGCAATCTTGGTAGCCATGAGAGGCAACACCTGGGTCTCGGTGTTTAACCTTCTTAGTTGCTCTATCTTCTTCCATGACCTGCAAAGAAGGGGTTCCTAGAGAACTGGCCATCTATAGGTCAACTTCAATTAGGTGTCTTCAGAAATCAGTTTTTTGTTTTTGGTTATAGAAAATGTTATGTTGTATCAGAAGTATAAACCAAAATCCGTAACAAAGAGAGGAAATCTGTAAGAGGGGAGCTTCTGTCGGCGTCTCAAGTTGCCACCATTTAGCCTCCAACTGCTTCTTCTATGGCACTTTCTGATTTGTGATTAATCAAAGAAGTGAAGATGTAGGCCATCGGAGCGTCGACAAAGGGCGGTTGCAGGAGACTGGGTTGTAGTGCCTTACAGCAGGACCGCCAGATGCAGGTTCCCGGTGGTAGATCCAAAGATAGCTGCCTAAATCTCCCCCGGAAGACAAACGAAGCTCTTGATATGCAAGACATTGAAGACGATGTCTACAGCGGCGTTGATGATGCATTCGACAGCGGCGACGCTGATGTTGCCGATTAGGAGGTCATCACGGACGATGTTTCTTCTCAGAAGGACTAGACTTTGATGTGGGATGAGGATGCATCCACAACTGGTAGGGAATGGAGCCCGCACAAAAGGTGTTCGACAAAATGCAAACTCCAATTTATACAGGCATTGAAGCAGGAAAAAACAAGGCTTCGTTTGTTAGTCTATTCATAAATACCCGAGAGTTTAAACAAGGGATGCAACTGGAATATCTATAGCTGGAGGATGAAGTTACTATGGAGGAAGAGGACATCATACCAATTGAACAAGAATGCTTGTAAGATGTTTTACAGGGAGATTTCCGGGAATGAAAGCACTGGAAGGGCTGATTACAAAATAGGGAGTGCATAATTGGATACTGCCACATGATCAAAGTTGGATAGTTTTCCAATTTGACGCAGAAGAAGACAAGTTGAATGTGTTGGTAGGGGGATCATACGTCCTATATGGGAAGACCTGTTGCTGAAAAAAATCGCTCAAGGTTTTGCTTTTAATTACCACGATTTCATGGAAGTACTAATTTGGTTGCAATTTCCGAATGTCCCTTTGGAGCTGTGGAATGAAAAAGGGTTGTCCAAGCTAGGATCCCGAGTTGGCAAGCCAATTTGTACATACAAGATAACAAGTAATAAATTGAGAATCGGGTATGCAAGAATCTTGGTCGAAGTACATGTATCAAAAAAGCCTGTGACTAGTTTTGGTGGCTTAATATTTTGTGCTTATTGAATCTGTTGAGGCTTACATTAATACATGGTCTGGTCATTCACTATCTTAATTATGCGGGCAGAATTGAGCTTATCAAGACTGTTATTTAAGGGCTACTCTCTTTTTGACCCCAAGCCTTCCCCATTCCAACTACAATCCTAGAGAGGATAACCTCCATCTGCAGAGTGTTTTTCTAAAGTAGTAGATATGATAGAGTTGCATAGGAAAACATTTGTGCTCCAATTGAGAAAGGGGGATAAGGGTTGAAAAATTGCAAGCTATGGAATTTAAAACTACTAGTCAAAGTGCTATGGAACATTCATGCTAAGGCAGAATCGCAATGGGTAAGATGGATTCATGATTTGTATTTGAAGAATACATCTATTTAGGATTAGAGACCACATAGCCGAGATTCACCTTTGTTGAAAAAACTAGCCGCAATTCAGGATACATTGGTGGAACAACTGGGAGGCCGTGAGGGAGTGGAGAATGGTATGCAAAAATTGTATGTAAATGGACTCCTTTCACCACAAAAAGTTTATGAGCTATTGAGAGTTAAGCAAAATAGAAGTCCATGGATGACATTTATATAGAAGAATTACATTCCTCTGAAATTCTCCTTCATAGCATGGCTTAGCCTCCGAAATAGACTACCTACAAAAGACAATCTCCTCTTTTTGGAGATAGACCGAAAATGTGTCTTGTGTAATGTTGAATTAGAAACTGTTGAACATGTTTTCTTTAAATGCTCTTTTATAAGTGAAGTTTGGCATGCAATCAGGGCATGGCTAGGAATGACTCATACCTTGTCACCTCTAGCTAGTGCCATCAGATGGATCCGGAAAGACTATACTATTAATAGGCACTTTGTATTAATTTTTTATACATAATTTGCTAAACTCTTGTTCGTTTAATATTTAAATTACACTAATTAAGAGTTGTTTATTTTAATTTTAGGTACATATTGGATTTGAAACGTCTAATATCATATATCAAGAAAAAGCTTTTAAAGAAAGCAAAGGTTTGGTATGAAAAATGGAGGGTTAGGCGTGAATGAGGGAGTCAATTATTCAAGGCATAAAAATAAAAGAGAGGTTGACAAACAAGGTGTAGAGAAAACAGAAGGAAAAAAAGATTTATGTGCTGTGTGTGAGGCGTGGAGAAAACAGAAGGAAAAAAACAAAGTATGGGCTGCGTTGGTGGTTAAAAGGCGATGCAAGTGGACCAAGAGCAAGTAGCAATTTAATTTGTCACATCAAGATATAAGACATAGAAAGGACGCAGCCGGTATAGAGATTGGATTTTTTATGCGTGAATTTAAGCATAAATGAGGCGGAGTGTGTTGAAAAAAGAGATGAGAAATAAACGAAAAAAAGTATATGGAAGCGTCTATGTTCAAGCAGCTGGTGGAGATAAAAAAAAAAGAGGGAGGACAGCTTGAAAAAAGGAGAGAGAGCTCTACTCCTTCAACCACCGAACATACACTCACTATACTTCCACATGTCCACAAAACAAGTCACTCACGTAAAATAACCACTGAAGAGATTCCAATTGGACGTTTGTAGCTGGTTAGAGAAATAACGTGAGCTAGCTATTTGTAAAGAGAAGGAACGTGAACAACTGGTGAAGAGGAACAACTTTAGCAGCTAAGGAGTGGAGTAGAACAACATTGCAACTGCGATAGACAACATATTAGCCTGGTGGAGACACATGGAGCAGCCACGTTGAAGAAGAACACTCAATGATGCAAAAGAAGCAGCTGGTTGGGTGGAGAAAAAAATAACGTGGTAGCTAGTTGGATAATAGAGAAGAAACCTAATTGTTGTGGAGATGAAGGCACTCACGCTACAGCTAACGGAGAAAGCAAGAGGTGGAAGCCAATAACGTTGCATCATCACTATACACTCTCCACTCCACACACAATGAGACAACTGATGCATGAAAGGATTAAATTTTAGCTAGTGGAGGAGACACTTTGTGCAAGCAAAAGGAGACACCTAGTGGGAGAGAACAAAGTTGTTGTAGGTGGAGATTAAAAAAGAAATAATGTAGCTGGTGGCTTAGGAGAAACACGTTACAGCAAGGTGGACTTTTAAGAAGCTAGCGTGGAGACCAGAGGGCCTTGGCCAAGACATACTGAAGTTAGAGACGCGACAAAAAAAATACAGCTGTGGAATAGGGGGTGTTTTAAAATTTGTTTTCTTTATTTATTTTAATTGTATGGATTTAATCAATGCAAACATATCTTATGACCATGATTTATATTGCATTGATGAATATATGTGAGTAAGTTTTTCTTTTCGGTTAAGGTTAAGATTGATATTGGATTAAGATAATTTTTGTGGTATTGATTTTTGCTTGATTGAATGCATATTTAATCCTAATTTAGCTTGATCACCTAGATTAAGACCTTAGATGTTTGAATACCACAACCAATGGGATTTAATTTGTCGGAAAATTAATCAAGCAATATACTTGAGATTAAAGAGTAGATCTGTTGGATCCCAAATTGTTCTTGGAAGTTAGAACTATTATATATGAAATGTGGGAAGTTAAAAGTTGGAAAATGTAGTTGGAACTTGTTCACTGAACATGCTTTGGTGTTTTGGACATAAATTTTTCTCTAGTTATCAAAATGGGATGATTTTTGATTTGGATTAAA
>JANZLX010191160.1:0-11620 GCA_025531955.1 Erythroxylum orinocense
CGCAACGACGAAGTATGCCTGCTTTTATGTGCTTTTATAGTAAGTTATTGAAACATGAAATAAATCAAGTAACGACTAATGTAGTTTAAATGTTTCTGCATTTAGCAGATCATGTTTGTAATTTATTCTTTAGATAGTAAACATTGATGCGGATTTAGAGATGCCAATTATTGGTATGTGGTTCTTGTTTTTGCTTGGTCAAATAAGATTTTCCTTAAGTTACAATCTTTATGATTGTTTTATTAATATCCTGTCATGTGTCCTCAAGTTTCTCTTGATTATGTGTTCTGTGGTAAACCTTTAGCTGATAATAATACAAACTTGTATGTTATGGGATACTAGGGTATTGAAACGAGGAGGAAGATTCCTATGCCTTGAACTAAACCATGTGGAAGTGCCTGTTTTCAAAGAATGGTAGGTATTTGTCCAACTTTATGCTTTATAGTATACCTGTTTGCTATAAGAAGGACCTTTTTCTTGTAAGAAATAGATGCCTGTCCTCGCATTTTCATACTGAACCATTGGCATTGGTCAAAAGAACTATTTGGTTTTCTCAAAATAAGCTGTTTGCAATATTTTCAAATTAAGCTGGTCAACAGCACTGGGCATGATGCAATGGATAGAAATAGGTCATAGGAGAAACATCTTTCCTCTGGCTAGAATTTGTGAAATGAATTTTTATCTCCATCCAACTTTTTTCAAAAAATTCAGTATCCTTATGTGATTCGCCTACAAATCATTGTGAATAGCTGGATCACTTAACATTTGGTATGGAACAAGCATATGATGCTATAGTAATCTGAGAATATACTGATGAACTCGGCAAGATGCAAACTGCTGATGTAAGCTGGTCTTCAACCATAGGTATTAACATGATGAAAAACTATTTGAAGATCCACTTACGAAGTGTGAACTGCCTCAATGAAAGAACTTTGAGGAAGAGGTAACAGTGAAAATATATAAAGTAAAAGTTTCTGATTACTGGCTTATCATTTATATATAGATTCACCTGCACAACTTTGCTTTAAGCTTCTTAATCATAGAAACTGGTTTTCTGCTTTTATTCTTTCCTCATACTCCTGACATGCGTAAATTTGCAACTAAGGGAAAACTGTGTAAACAAAATGTATTTGCCTAACCTCTCATATCACAAGCTTTATGCTGTACTTTGCATTTCTATATTGTTCTGTTACAAAGTTTGATTTATTTTTATGTAGGTATGATTACTACCCGTTCTCTATCATTCCGGCTCTAGGAGAGCTTGTTGCAGGTCGAGAATCCTATCAGTACTTGGTTGAGAGTATACGTCGTTTTCCCAATCAGGTAATAACTCAGTCCTGTGCCCTTTTAGAGCTAAGGTAAGAATAGGCTCAATGTCCTGGAAAATTATATGATGCTCAAAATTTGCTATGTGGAATTAGGGAAGGAAGACAGAGAAGATAAGGAAAAACTATGCATCACTCCTACTCACAAAAACACATGATTTCTTGATTAGGTGTATACCACTGAATGCAAGTTTAGAAAATGTTAATGGGTAAAACAAACGTGGATTGAGGCGTTATCAGTTTATACCGAACAGTACATACTCTGTTGGAAATTGCTTTGAGTGTAACAACCATTTAAATTTCTGAACTTCTAAATTTGTATTTCAAGCTTGGCTGCCATGGTGAAAAAGCTTTTTTTTTCCTTTTCCTATATGTTAACACTAACCAATCTTGCCTATTTCAACAAAAAGTACTTGCTTATAATTGTTCATAATTGATGAATCGATCCAGGAGAAATTCGCATCAGTTATTGCAGATGCGGGATTTCGAAAGGTCGATTATATGAAAATCTGGTTGGAGGTGTTGTTGGATGACCTTTTTTCTCAACTGCTCACATCAGCTAGCAACTTCATACTATCTAAGCTTCTTATCTGTAAGTTCTAGGTGGCATATTTATGAGACCAGTTGTGATTCGTCATTGTTTTACGTTTTTGTATACTGATCATAAGTTCTTCAAAAGTAAGCTTACAGTATGCAGGTGTACAAGTGAATCATCTACAGCAAATAAAAAATCCATTTTGACAATGATCGTTATTGTTATCATAATCAGAATGGTAAACTGTGATGCTTTTGTTTCTCTCTTTTGGCATATGTCATGCTTTCACATGTCTAATGAATCCCATGTTTTCCCAAATCATTCTACCTTCTTCAATCAGTTGCACTCACTTTTTTTAAGAAATATATATGTCTTTCTATTGCATCCAACTTCCTCTAATCAGTATTAGACAATAAATTGCGCCTAGAAATTACAGCTATCTTCGACCCTATTCTCTCCCAAGTCAAGCAATGAGCAGCCAAAATAAATCATAAAAGGTGTCAAACCCTATTTCGGTATTTCCACATTCTTTTCCCTAAAACTTTGATTTTGTTGGGAATTGTTGAGATATCTATGAAAGAAAAGATATTATGGACATTAAGTAGGAAAAGTCGAGGTTTGATTCATGGTAGAAATAACAAAAAGTTTCGAATTTAAGAAAGGAAATATAATTTAATCAAATTTAAAATTAATTTTGAACGATTTCAAAAAATATATAATCAAAATTTAATTTACTTAAAATTTAACTTAAATTGACCTAAAATATTTAATCTAATTTAACAAAAATGTTAGAATTTTTGCAGTAACTTGAATTCGAACTTGGCTTTCTAATCAAAAATTTGTCATCCCTAAAATTCAGTTTTACTTGTTTAACTTGCTACCCTCCAAAAATTCTAACAATTATGTGTTAAAAGGTTTGTCCACATTTACTTCTTGTTTTCAATATATTATTTGTGAGACAAGTACTTCGAAAACCATCGTCCCATTAAAGAATGCTTCATTATTCAAAGACAGCTCTACTCGAGGCCTTGGAATCGGATTAAACACGCCAACATATATATTTAACCGAAGAGGCATTACTAAACATGGTTTTCATCAATCTCTCTTCTTCAAGCTAACAAGAAAGCAACAAAAGCAATAACGAAGTATGGAATTAAATCTCTCTGAAGAAAGGAATTCTTCTCCTCTCCTTAGCATAAGAAGACAGAGATCTTACAGTACATGCTCTTGTACCCTACATATGCTCCTCCATGCATCTTACTGCTTTTTGTGTCAAACCAAGCTTGCTCTATAACATCCTCTCAGAGGAATTTCCATGATCATTTATTGAGCTAGAAGTTCTTCAAGCCATGGATAATGCGATATCGAAGCATAACATATATAGTTGTTGTTGATATATATATATATATATATATATAAGTATATATAATCAATATTGGTCAGGCCACAAGAATGCCCCCATTGCAAATTTCCTCTTCTCTTCAAGATTTCCTTTGAAACTAACAATTCCATATTCCCTAAGCAACATGTCCACCTTCCACTCTTCCATCTTCTGGTAGTCATCCTTTGTGTATCTTGGATAATGGAGAGGCATTTGAAACCCTGAAGGATTTGTTACTTCTCCAGGGTCCTTGAAGCCTCCGTTCATGGCATGCTCAGTAGGGTTTTTGCCCATAACATGGTTACTTGTCATGTCAGCCTCCTTAGGGTTTCCCAGAACATGACAAGCTGAATGAAAAAGCCATCTCAGAGCCATCTTCGTAGCTCTCTCTCTCTCTGTGGTTTAGTGGACAATATAGAAGGAGATCTTTCACCTTCCAAGAGCTTATTTGGATTTGAGGAAATCAAGGTCCAGAGGGTTGCATTCATATTTATAGCTACAGCAACTTCATTACACGGCAAGAAATTCCAGATTACATGGCTGAAGCAAGGTCCAGAACACCGTAAGATATTTCATTACATAGGAGTAATAAATAAGGTGGTTTGAACTTTGAAGGCTGCATCCTTCAAGTTAATATGTATCTAATTATTTGGAACGTTGTGAGTGGTTGCTTAGTTAATGAGACATTTAACGTATGTGACATGACAAACATGATTGAGTTGAAGACTCCAAATTGTCTAAATTGCGTGCCCTTAATGCCATGTTTCAATAATGATGAGTCGCTTTAGCATCAAGTTTTAGTAGGAGAAACTGGAATTGTCTTCCATTAGGAAAAAGCCATTTTGTAATTAGTTCTATCTTTTATAATTATGAAATTTATAATCATTATTTTTAAATTTATATCAAATAAATCATAAATTCAGATAATAATAAATAATTATATAATTAAGTGACGAATTCAATTTAATTAATTCTTCTCAATTTATTATTTTTAAATAATTAAAAATAAAGTGAGCGACTAAAACCCTAATAAGGTTGATAGATATACGAAAAACAAGTCGTACCATTTAGACTAACTCTTGGATTATGTTAAACTATATATTATTATTTAATTGTGGAGTTAGTGAAACAATCTAGCCAATAAGGTCTATACAATATGAGTAGCCGCAGAATTTAGGGTTTAGAGTCTGCAATAGGACACACGTTTTAAGGATGTTTGTCAACGCAACAAGTGTAAGCTCCTGAAATTCATGTAATTTTGTATTTGAAGTGATTATTCTATGGTATCAACTTTACAAACTTCAACAGATCTGTTGGCTAAGACTAACTCTGAAAGAATAATAAATGAGAAGGATACTTAGTAATTTAATTTAATGCGCAACTCTTTCTAAAAACGCAATTAATCTAAATTAAAATTGTGAAATTGATATTTTATCTGAAGAAATGTTAAAATCTAATAATATTAATTAAATTAAATTAAATTCATTGTTTAATTATAAATTGTTAATTTATAAAATATTTATTTAAAATCGTAATTTATGAAATATTAAGTATTGGTAGGATTCACCTGAACTTACTTATTGACTTATTGTGTGGTAAGAGCTGAGAGTTTGATAGATAAGCTCCGACATTACATTTGCATTACATTTGCAGTTAAAGTGGTTAGTCGATTCATGCAAAATTTAAAGAAACCTCACTAGGAAGTAGTTCCACAAATTTTTTTAAAAGACCTTTCTTTATAAAACAGAAAAGCCTGACTATTTTTGAGGTTTGATATTATTAGAGATGGTAATGGGTAGCGTTCGGTTTGAGTTTTATTCTATTTATATCCATATTCATTTTTTATGACTCAACTCATATTCATATTCATATCCATCGGTTTTTACGATTTGCTACCCATATCTAAATCTATTGGGTTGTTCGGATTTTTTGATATCCATTAAGTTGTATAGCATATAAAAATATAATTTTTAAATAGAAAATATAAATAGTAGATTTTTGCGAATGCTCCGTATCAAAATTACTTTAATAATAATAAGTCAAGATTTTGATTTGTATGTATTAAAAAATCATAAAATTGGAATAATAAAAATCATAATATTTAGTACAAAGACAACATACATTTTTTACAATTTAGAATTGAAAAAAATATTGAAATAACTAAAGTTTCAAATTTTCTTTGTGTGAACTCCACAACATTCAAAACTTCATTTCTATATCATTTGCATTATTATCATCCTATAAGAAAATAAAATATGATGAAAAATGTGAGTACTGAAGAGTAAAGTGGAGATTTTAAAGTGGTTTATTTATATAAAATTTTAATATTTTATTATATTTAACCATAAATATTCTATAAAAAATAGAGTTAATAAAGAACGAGTAGGATATAGGTATTCATGGTTCGGGTTTTACTCTACCCATGTCCATATCTATTTTTTATGACTCAACCCATATCCATATCCATATCCATCGGTTTTTATGATTTACTACCTATATCTAAATTTATTGGATTAGATAGTGCGAATATTAATCGGGTTGAAAACCCACTGTCATCCCTAGATATTACTCTCGCTCTTCAATACTTTAAGGGACCGACTTTCTTAAACAAGGTCATTCTTAACTTTTTTTTCCTCTAATTATGACACTTTTTCTTATCATATTATAACATAAGTCATCAATTTTTTTAATTGTATTGGCCAAAAATCTCACTAATTAATTTTTATGAGGCTTAATTAGATTCTTTTTCTTTAAAATTAAATATCAGTAATTTAAAATTTTCATCTTTATTCAAAAAAGAGAGAAAAATTATACTCAAACTTTTACTCGAAATTATTGCTTAATTTGACCAATTACCAGTTTCGAAGTATTTTAAAAAATACAACCCAGCCACATTTTGCTCGGAGCCTCATCTTTGAGTTCAAACCCGCCAGAGTCTCTCGATTCAAGTACCAATTTATGCCTCATTAGTGAGGAAGTCTAGTTTCTAACCAAAAATGATATGGACTCTTTTTTGCATGTTTTAAATTACAAGCTGCAATATTTTTTTTATCCAAATTAAACTTACACAACCTAAATTACTTATACTTGAATTATTTTCGAATTAAAATAATATTTTTTTACTATTATAATGTTGGTTGGGTCGGCCTAATGAGGCCCAACTCCAAGCCCAGGTGTTGATGGCCCAGTAGTAAGAGGTCGTCTCCCATGCAAGCACTAAGACTTATGTGAAGACCTAAACCTAATAGTAACCTACGACATATATAAGGTACTATTCTGCTATGATAGAGGTACACAACATAAAATCCTAGTTTCTCCTCTACTCCAGCCACCGAACTCTTTCACAATACTGACTTGAGCGTCGGAGAGACCTTCCGGGAAACAACCCCCGGAGTGTCTTTGTTTGTTTTGCAGGTTACCCATAGTCGAAGATTACTCAAGATCATGGATCACAACAGTGATATTCCAGTCCAGCAAAATCCGGCTAAACCAGGTACATTATCCATCAGTATAATAAAACCAACAACAATAATAACATCCTAATAGAAATATCACTGAACATTGGGTTTGAGGAGCTTTAAAAGTATATAACCCTAGTCTTAACTAACAGAGACATTATTTTCGAAAGACCTACATGAAGAAAAAAAAGAGCAAAAGTATATATATACTAGATAAATAAATAACTAATATACAAAATAAAATAAAAATAATAAAAAATAAAAGATACAAATTAAAATGATAAAGTAGTAATAATAAAAAATTAAAATTAAAATTAAAAACAAAAAAGAGAATAATAGTAATAAATTAAAATAAATAAAAAGAAAAATACTTAGAAATAGAAATATAAAAAAGTAATAAGATAAATAATGCAATAAATATAGAATAAAGGTATCGAATAAAAATAAAGGATAAAATAGTAAAATAAATACACAAATAAGAAAGAAGACAAATAAATAGGTAAAACAAACAAGTCATTGCAAGAAAATGTTTAGGCTAGGTACGAAAATATTTAGACTAAATAATTAAGAGGGAAGTATTACGCATTAAAAGTTTAGGCTCAATGTAAGACATAAGACATAAAGCTCGAAAGAAGATGTTTCAAAGATTTATGGGAAAGAGAAGGACCTCTCTATATAAGATCATTTACTTGTATCTTATTACGCTCAAGTTTTCTATTGAGGCTTACGTCCTCGTTAAGTTCTAGCAATGCTATATCATTCTTAATCACCTCCTCTCAGTTCTTCCTAGGCCTTCTAATTTTTACCATACAGTCCCTAATTATAATCTTCTCGCATCTTCTCACTGGAGTGTCAAGATTTCTCCTCTTAACATACCCGAACCATCTAAGCCTTGTTTCTATTAATTTTTTAATAATATTAGTCACTTTTAATTTTTTTTCTTATCATTTCATTCACGTACTTATCTCTTTCAGTAAAGTTACATATTCAATAGAACATTCTCATCTCTGTCATTATTAATATATTACTATTCTCCTGTTTGATGGGCCAATAGCCTGGCCCATAAAGTATGGTTGACTTAATCACTATATGATAGAATTTACTTTAAGCTTGATTGATATCTTCTTGTCATATAAAACTGCTGCTACACTTATCCATTTAGGCCACCCGATCTGATACGATGAATAATGTCTTCGTCAATCTCTCTATTGCTTTGGATGATATATCCTAGATACTTGAAATATTATTTCTATAGTATTACTTCTGAACCAGTCTTTACCTCCATATCGAAAGCCACCCTATGATTCAAAAAGTTACACTTTAAGTACTCAATTTTAATCCTGCTCAATTTGAAATCCTTCAAATCTAACATATCTCTCCAAAGTTCTAACTTTACATTGACACCCTTTTTTGTCTTATCCACTAAAACAATGTATCAGCAATAATATATACCAAGGCACATCTCCCTGGATATTCTTGGTGAGCTTATTCATCCTTACTGTAAACAAAAAGGGACACAATAAAAAGCCTTGGTGTAGCTCAATATTGATAGAAGAATGCTCTGTATCTCTTCCTATCCTCCTTACTCTAATCTTAAAACCTTCAAACATATCCTTAATAACCCATATATAAGTCATATGAACTTTCTTAAATTTCAGACACCTCTACATGATTCGACTAAGTACTTATACACCTTCTCTAAGTCCATAAAATCCATGTTTAGTTTACATTGTCTTTCCCTATAATATTCTATTAATCTTTTAAGGATATGTAAAGTTTCTGTTGTGGACCTTTTTGGTACGAAACCAAATTGGTTCTCCTAGATTGGTTCATCTTTTCTCACTCTTTTCTCAATCACTTTCTCCTATGTATCTCCTCCTATTGTCTTTACTCTAATCTTAAAACCTTCATACATATCCTTAATAACCCGTATATAGGTCATATGAACTCTCTTAAATTTCAAACACCTCTATATGATTTGCCTAAGTACCTTTTTATCAGCGTTCTCTAAGTCCATAAAAATCATGTTTAGTTTACATTGTCTTTCCCTATAATATTATATTAATCTTCTAAGGAGATGTAAAGTTTATGTTGTGGACCTTTTTGGTATGAAACAAAATTGGTTCTCCTAGATAGGTCCATCCTTTCTCACTCTCTTCTCAAACACTTTCTCCTATAACTTCATGGTGTGACTAAGTAGTTTGATGTCTTTATATACAACTTTGGTTGTCCCCTTTGTTCTTGGACAAGGGAACTAACATACTAAGTCTCCATTCATCTGACAGTTTGTTGGATTTAAGGATCATATTAAAAAGCTTGGCTAGTTAAGTAAGACCCTCTTTACCTAGGCTCTTTCATGCCTCTATGGGTATCTCATCAGACCTTATTGCCCTTCCACTCTTCATCCTCCTCAAAGCTCTTTAATTTCTTCCCTTATGATTTACTGGTAATAAGTAAAGTTACGATACCTCTTGGACATGCTAAGATCACCTAAAGCAATGTGGTCCTCTATACCTTCATTAAAAAGGCTATAGAAGTATCTCTATCATCTTCTCTTATGTGATTTTCAACCATGAGCACTTGTGTTACTTCATCTTTTATACGACGAACTTGATCTAAGCCTCTCGCTTTCCGTTCTCTAGCTCTCGCTAACTTTAGTGTATCCTTTTACTTATCTTTAGTTTACAATCATTGGTATAATTTCTTGTAAGCTCTAGTTTTAACGTTTGAGACTATTTCTTCATCTCTTTCTTTGTTTGATTGTAACTTTCTATATTGACTACCTTCTCTACCTTTCTCATGCTATCCAATAGAGCTTTATAGGTAACCTTCTTGATCTTAACCTTTTCTTGTACATTTTCATTCCACTACCAAGACTTCATCTTACTACTCCTAGGACTTTTAGAAAAATACAAGATCTCTTTAGCTGCATTTCTTAAAAGAGTTGCTAATCTCTGCCAAATCTGGTTAACTTTTCCTTCCAATTTCCATTCTTTTCCATATATTACTTTATCCATATGTTTTTCCACCATATCCTCTTTTAGTTTCCATTATTTGACTCTAGTACATCTCTTAGGACTTCTCATCTTCCTCTAACCCTTAATTATAAGATCTATAGCCAACAATCTATGTTGAAATGACAAGCAAGTGTTATATATCACCTTGTAATCATTTTAAGTAGGTTGATCGCTCCACCTTACAAGGAAGTAATCAATTTACATTTTTATGATTCTACTTTTAAAATTCATCAGGTGTTCCTAGTTTTTCTTAAAAAAAATGAGTTAGCTATTGATAAGTGTGAAATGCATTGTGTTTTAGGGTCTGGTTTGATATGTGTTTATCTATTTATTTGATTGTTTATTATGTATTTTTGGTTGAATTGTGTTAGTTTGTGAATTATTTGTGTTTTAAGTGTTTTTATGGGTTAGTACTAGAATATGAGCTTAATTATTATGTCTTTAAGGTACCTTGATGTATTTGTTAGTGTTTCAAGGTCAACAACGAAGAACAAAGAAGTTTCAGAGAGATTTGAATCGAAACAATGACCCATGACTATGGCTTATCTGCCACGATTGTGACAGAAGCATAAGACTTGGCCCACGATTGTGGCCTACCTGCCATGATCGTGACAGAAAGCATACAAATGGACCATGATCATGGCCTGTGTTGGACAGACGCCTAGACACACAAAAAAGTCGAGTTTTGAGAGTTTTTTGGACCTTTCGATCTCGAAAAATCCCTATGATTGCCCAGAACACATTAAGTATATAAATAATGAGACAAAAAGAGAGGAGTTTTTTTTGGCATCAGCCACCATCACGAAATCCTAAAGAGAGTTCATCAAGAGTTTGAGAAAGAGACAAAGGAAGAGAGACGTGGAGAAGACGCCTACATGAAGTACTTCCCAGAATAGGAAGTTTCTCGTCGTTGCTGCCTCCATCATCCATTCGGATCTATTTTCCAGTGTATTTTCATTTTTATCTATGTATAGAATTGGAATAGTTGTTAAGATAAGATTTATGAATTTTGAGAATTGTCTAAACTCACCTTCCAGTTATTTTTATCTTTAATTCATAAAAATCTAATTGTTTCATTACAAGGAAATTGTCATGTGGCGACGGAGTTTTACCCACAGAATAGTTTCCGTATGCAATTGGCGACGGTTAATTAATTTTCGTCAGTATTTGGTCATAAAATAGCGACAGTGTAAATATTTGTTGCCAAACATGGAGGGAAAATTTCCCAGCAAATATTAGGGACAGAATATTACCGGCGTAATACCATGCGTCGGTATACTGCTACGGAATCATGTTTTCGGTTGGTGAAAATTTCGTGAATTAGTAATTATTGGCGACGGAAAAGTAAATCCGTCGGCGAACCCAGAAATTCAAATTTGAATTTGGCGACGGAAGTAATGCTGTCAGCGAATAAGCTTCACTGACGGTAATTAGGGACGGAAGTAACCGTCGGTATCCTGTCTATTTCACTAAAACAAAACGACGTCATCTTGTTCTAGGTTAAAACGTCAATATTCCTTCCCTTCCTCTTCTCCCCGACGTTGCTCCTCTCCTCTGCGTTTGTCTTCTCTTCTCCGGTTGTATTTTCCTCCTCCGGCGCGAAGCTGTTTGTCGTCCGTCCTCCTTCCGGTGATGACGTGAAGCTTCCGGTGGTCTTCTTCGACAAGGTAAGGTGGTTTTCGTTGAGGTACAGCTATAGACCGTGAGTTTTATTTTTTTTCTTCATTTTTTGTGCGATATTCTGGTGTTTTCTGAATGGATAACGACATTATATGACGATATGTATGTGATAGAAGGGGGAAAATGTGAATTTGGTTGGTATAATGGGATGATAATTTGATGAACATAAGGTGTTTGATAAAATGCCTACATGGGATGTACACTTGCATGCTTTCAATTACACA
>JANZLX010191175.1:0-11620 GCA_025531955.1 Erythroxylum orinocense
TGGATGCATGAGTGTTTGATTGTGAGATTCTCGTGTATTTAGCACATAAATAGGTTAAGTTTCGAGATGAAAGAGGTAGGGTTGGCTTTGAAGAGTTAGTTATTGTCAAAAAAAAAAAAGTTTTCTATTGGTGTGTATTTATAATTATGAATATTATAAATAAATAAAAATATATTTTTATTCAATAATATAATTACTAATAATCATTAAATAATGACTATATAACTAAGCTTTAATATCATCTCAGTGCATGCATGATATATGAAAAGTGTATTATTAAATAAAGCATTTTCTCTCTTTTTATATTTAAATACAAAAACAGGAAAATCCCAGCCTTTAGTCAGATATTCAGTACCGAAACCTGTACGGCCATGACGACAAAAGCTCGGCGTAGTTCCCAAGATTATGCTAGTTTTTCTTCTTTTTTTTCCTAGTTCTCAAGATTATGCTAGTTTTTCTTTTCTTTTTTTTCTTTTTTGTGATCGAATAAGAACATAAGTATGGGTTAGAATGAATGGTTTTTTTTACCTAAATATCAATACTAATATTAATATAATTAAGAGAATTATTTTTTATCTATACAAATATTAGTTATTTATTTCTTTCAATTGATGAACATATAGATTATTCATATTAAATTTAAACCATTTTCGACCGAAATAAACTTCTCTGACTTCAAACTCAAATCTTAAATTGTCGAACCAAAAGACCATCGCTCTTCTTAAAATCAACGTTTTGACATAATCATTTCATCTTTCATTATGAGAGCGGAAATTAGAATATAATACTATTATGCAACAATAATTTTGTACTTTTCTTAAATTAAAAATCACAAATGAGGGCGAGTGCTTAACATAAAGTTACTCTTGTGTATAATTAGAAGGTCACGGGTTCGAGTTACAGAAATAATCTCTTTATAAAATACAAAGAAAATGTTGCATACAATTGATGATCCTCTTTTGACTCCAGCAAAACAGAGATCCTTGTGTACTGGAGTTTGGAAAAAATAAATGTTTAATATTATTTGAATTAAAAAGAAATATGTTAAAATATTGGTGTTTATATAACTAAACTTACCATGATTTCTATTTAAAAAACTCAACATCAAAATATATCAAATTCTTGATTTTTAAGAAATAAATTTAAAATAAAATATATCATGTTTAAGACAGCAATTTATATTCAATAAATATATTCAACTACGTATGTTTCTAAAATTAAACTACATATGTATATACTAATGTCATTTGTTGATAATTTTTGACGATATTATCAAAATTTATATAAAAATTCTAAGAAATTTTAGTTTAGTAAAATAGTTATTTTAATTCTTCTTCAAAAATAACAACCAAAACGAAGAACGGTCTGTAAATTTTTACTCAATAATTTATCAAACAAATCATCAATCTGAAAGCTCAAGCTCCATATGTGAATTTAGAGAGCCTGTGAATAAAATTAGTGTTAGATCTGATAATAATCTACATACATGTTTATTATAAAATGAAAATGTGGAATGTTATTACGTACCTCCTGTTATTGATGTTGAGAAATCTCGAATAAATATGGGAGAGTTCTTCTAAGCTTTTAACAAATGCAAATGATAATGTATGCAAAATTATTGTTAAGACTAGGGTCTCAATCTTTATATATGCCTTGTTGTCTTTCATCATGACAACTAAAGGACATGATGGTTCAAGTGAAAGGGCGTGACTTTTCAAAAGAAATAGACACGACCTAGAAGAAATGAAACTAACGAATAACAGTCTCCCACTTGGGTCGTAGATATAAGCTAAAAGTCATAAAATCTCCACTTAATGAAAGAAACCAAATACACGAATCATGGTGATAAGTCCTCTAAATGTGAGTATTATCTTTCATGTATCACGATGCATCTTTATTTCTTATGTCACTGTAACTAAATGAATAAACCTTTATGTTTATTCTAGGTCCATAATAGTTGTAATTCTCAAAAATAAAATGTGTACACTAGAATGAGAAAAACAACTAATTAATAAGAGTTTCGTGAAAGTACATACATAAATCACATAATGGAACCAAGTCCCATTCTAGCAACATAATCCTTAAAACTCTTTGGTGGCATGCATTTTGTTAAAGGATCGACAATCATTAATTCAGTGTGAATGTGTTGAATGATCACTTTATTCTTGTTGACACGTTCCCTAATGGCCAAATACTTAATGTCGATGTGTTTACTTCAACTACCACTCTTGTTGTTTTTGGCCAAGAAAACTGCAGCTGAATTGTCACAGTACACTCTTAATGGCTAAGAAATAGAATCCACAATTCTAAGTCCAGATATAAAACTCTTCAACCATACATCATGTGATGTAGCCTCAAAATAAAAAACGAACTCAGCTTTCATAGTAGAAGTAGCAGTCAAGGACTTCTTTGAACTCCTCAAGATATGGCTCCACTGGCAAACATAAATACATATCTAGATGTTGATTTTCATGAATCAATATAACTAGCAAAGTCTGAATCTGAGTAGCCAACTACTTTGAGATTTTCAGTTCTTCTATACATAAACATGTAATCTTTTGTTCCTTGAAGGTACCTCATCACCTTTTTGACAACTCTCTAATGATCTATACCTGGGTTACTCTGATATCTTCCCAACATTCCAACAACGAATGCAATGTCAGGTGTTGTACAAACCTTAGCATACATTAGGCTCCCTACAGCAGAAGCATATGGAATATTTTTCATTTGTTCCCTTTTAAACTCATTTTTCAGGCACTGGTTCAAATTGAACCTATCACCCTTCACAATAGGTGCTATACTTGGTGAATAATCTTTCATCTGAAATCTTTTTAAGACCTTATTGATATAGGTTTCTTAGGATAGACCTAAAATATATTGAGATCTATATCCCTATGGATCTTAATGCCAATGACATAAAATGCCTAACCTATATCCTTCACATCAAAATTCTTAGAAAGGTATTGTTTCACTTCATATAGCAACCCTTTGTCATTTGTGGCGAGTAAAATATCATCCACATATAGAACAAGGAAACAAATTTTACTCCTACTGACTTTTAGACATATGCATTGATCCATGATATTTTCTTCAAAACCATATGAAAAGATGATATCATGGAATTTCAAATACCATTGACGGGAGGGTTGTTTCAATCTATATATAGATTTCTTAAGCTTACACACCAAATGCTCACCATCACTAGAGGAGAATCCTTTCGATTGTTTCATATAAACTTCTACCTCTAGGTTTCCATTTAGGAACGTTTTTTTCACATCCATTTGATGTAGTTCCAAATCAAAATAGGCAACTAATGCCATAATCACTTGTAAGGAATCTTTTTTAGATACAGGAGAAAAGGTCTTTGTATAATCGATTCCTTCTTGTTGAGTAAATCTTTTGGCAACAAGTCTAGCTTTATATCTTTCAACGTTACCTAATGAGTCCTTTTTAGTCTTAAAGACCCATTTACATCCAATGGCCTTTACACCATTAGGCAAATTAACAAGATCCCAGACTTTGTTAGATGCCATAGAATTCATCTCATCTACCATAACATTGTACCGCAATTGAGATTCATTGCAATTCATAGCTTGTGAAAACGTTTCAGGGTCATTTTTGGCTCCAATGTTATAGTCAGCTTCTTGTAAATACACGATGTAATCACTACGTATTGCTGATTTCCTATCTCTAGTTGATCTTCTTAATATTGTGTTAGTGCCCTCCTGAGGAGGAGCTTGTACAACTTGTTGCTCAACAACCTGTGGTGATTGCTGAACAATCGGATCTACCAGATTGTCATCAGCAGCTTGTGGAACTTCAATGATTGGTTGTTCACCTCCTGTTTGAATTTGAGGGATGCTATGAACTACAATCAATCTATTACTTGAAGTGGGAGTTTGTATTTCATAATGATCTTTCTCAAGAACTAAGTCTCGAGATTGATCACTCCCACTAATCAAGTCGTTTTCAAGAAACTTTGCATTTCTTGATTCCACAAACCTAGTACTATGAGATGGACAATAAAATATGTATCCTTTGGACCTCTCAGCATATCCAATGAAATACCCACTTATAGTCCTTGGATCTAGTTTCTTCTCTTGTGAGTTATAAACTCTTACTTCAAAAGAGCATCCCCAAATGCGTATATGTCGCAAACTCGGTTTCCAACATTTCCATAACTCAAATGGTGTTTTAGAAACATCCTTGGATAGAACTCGATTTAATATATACACTGCCATTTTAAGAGCTTCAGTCCACAAGGATTTAGGAAGTTTAGAGTTGTTAAGCATACTCCGCACCATGTCTAATAATGTTCGGTTTCTTCTTTCTGCTACACCAATTTGGTCCGGAGACCTAGGCATGGTGCATTGAGCTATTATCCCATGCTCTTGAAGAAACTTCGCAAATGAACTAGGTGCTTGTCCACCCTCAGTGTATCTTCCATAAAATTCTCTACCTCTATCTAATCTCACGATCTTTATTTGCTTACCACATTGTTTCTCTACTTCCGTTTTAAATACCTTAAAGGCATCTAATGCTTCGTTATTGTTATGAAGCAAATAGAGATACATATATCGCGAGTAATCGTCTATAAATGAGATGAAGTATTTCTGACCATACAAGTCCATTTCTAAACTACAAATGTTTGTATGTGTGATCTCTAATATGTCTGAACTCCTCTTAGCACCTTTCTTTTTCATGTTGGTCTGCTTTCCCTTTATGTAGTCCATACAAACATCAAAATCAATAAAGTCTAAAGTATTAAGTGCTCCTTCATTCACTAACTTTTTTATTCTTCCAAGGGAAATATGTCCCAATCTTCGGTGCCATAACATTGAGGAGTGTTCATTCATAACACATCTTTTAATACCAACATTACTATGGACATGCATTGTATTATAAAAAATATTTTCTTGCAAATTAATTTGAAAAAGACCATCAATCACTGTACCATTTCCAACAAGATTAGATTCATGATACAAACCAAATGATGTATTTGAAAAGTTAAAAGAATATCCTATAAGTACAAGTCTTGAAATTGAAATCAAATTTATTGAGAAACTTGGAATATAAAATGTTCTTTCCAAATTCAAAATAAAACCAGAATTTAAAACTAATTTTCATATCCCAACAGCTTCCACATGTGAATGCATCTTGTTGCCTGAATAGATGCATTGTTCATTGCCCATGGCTTCTTATGGTTTAGAAAACCCTGCAAGGTTTTGGAAATATGGATTGTAGAACCAGAATCAATCCACCAAGTATTATGACAAATATGAATCATATTAGATTCATAACAAACAAGTAAGATTGAAATACCTTTCTTTACAAGCCAAGCTTTAAATTTGGCACAGTCCTTCTTTATGTGCCCTTTCTTTTTGCAGAAGCGACACTTGGGATTGAAATCCTTTTTGACCTCAGTACGGACTAGTATTTTACCCTTTCCTTTTTGTTTGGCTTGCCCTTTATTCCTTCCTTCGGTTGCTATATGTGCACTTTCACTCAATTCCATTACTAACCTCCCTTCCTCTTGAACACACATGATCAGAAGTTCATTGATAGACCATTTATCCTTATGTGTATTATAAGAGATTTTAAAGGGTCCATATTGTGGTGGAAGAGAATTAAGTATGTAATGCACAAGGAAAAACTCAGACATTTCAACCTCAAGAGACCTCAGTTGATCCACAATGTAACTTATTCGCATGATGTGCTCACGCACACCTCTAGCACTTGTGAGCTTCATTGATGATAACTTAGTCATTAAAGTGCTAGTTAGGGCCTTATCTGAAGACTCAAATTGTTCATCAATAGCCTTCAATAGGTCCATAACATGATCACAGTCTCCAATAGAACCACGAATCCTTGGGTGAATTTTGGTCTTTATGTATATCATGCTGAGGTGATTAGATCGCTCCCAATGCTTATAAAGAGCAATTTCGGCCTGAGTGCTAGTTTCAGTAGGTACATGTGGTTCATCTTTTCGGATAGCATAATCAATGTCTATACACCCTAATTAGAGGAGAATTCTCTCTTTCCATATTTTATAGTTATTACCATTCAATTCGGGAATATCACATTGAATATAAGAAAAATTCACAGGATAAATAACTGCACAAAATTCAAAATACATACATGCTTATGTTACTAAATTTATTGAAGCAAAGAAACATGTATCATGTTTTACCAATATTAAAACATGCAATCATATTTCATATATGAATCATATAACAATTAAAACTGCCTGTGGGCTAAGCTTTAATTAAAAGATTCATATTTACTCTTTATGATGAAACTATCAAATTATATTCTTTTTTCTTAATACATGTGGGTAAATTAAGAAAAATAAAATTTTGCTATTCCATCGTAATTAATCATGCAATATAATAAATCTTCCTGTGAGATAAATATTGTTATATTTAAATATGATTAATTACAATTTGTGTCATTTTACTAGATGTGATCTATAACACATAATATATATTTTTAATTATTCAAAGATGCTGTGGCTAATCTTCAACAAATTAAAATTATATTGATCACATGATACCTCATTTTGTACAAAACTATGAATAATAAAGGTTTTACATAATCCTATATATATATATATATATATACATGAATTTAAAATCAAACAATAATTTAAATTATGTAATTTAATAAAATTGGGCTAACATATAGATTCTATATATAAATACAAAATAAATATCGACCATAATGCAAATATTGTATATTTTACACTGCCATTATACAGTACATTTATGGCTGACCAAATAATTTATTATTTCCAAGTATAAACTCAAAATTTTCAATGAACCTCCAAAGTATAAGCTTCAACCATGTGCAGCATCTCTTAAATTCATTTTTGATCAAGAATTCATACAACAACAAAAGCAAATGGTGGGTCCTATGAGAAGCTTTTTGACTTACAAAAAGTATAATAATGCTTGATAGCCAAAAGATGCAATAAGCAAGTGTTCTGCATCCATTGCATCCTTTATTCAAACTTTGCAAACAATGGCCCACGTTGGAAAGTTTTGAAATTGTCAGAGGAAAGCATGAAACAACAACGCTTATAACCATGGGTCCGACGTTGAAAGTTTTGATAAACTTTCAGAAGTTACGCAGAATGACAATTAAAGTAGACAAGATGGGACACGTTATTAATTTGCAATTTAACAGAGTGAAAAACACGGGACTCTTCATCTTCAACCTCTTGACGGGTCAACTTGACCCACATCTAACCCATATAACAAAACTATTTGTATCTTAACTGTTTAAACTCTATTCTTAATGATTCAAAAGCCATTTCAAGAGGAATGACATTTTGCACAGGACAGTAACTCTTCTCACATCAATATTTGCAATAGGAAAAACACCCAATCATGTATATCATTACAGAAAATTAATTACATCAAGGCGGAGAAAATTTTGCTTTGATACCAACTGTTAGACATGATAATAATCTATATACATGTCTATTATAAAATGAAAATGCGGAATATTATTACGTACCTCCTGCTATTGATGTTAAGAGATCTTGAAACAATATGAGAGGATTCTTCTAAGCTTTTAACAAATGCAAATGATGGTGTATACAGAAATTCTTATTAAGCCTAAGGACCCAATCTGTACATATGCCTTGTTGTCTTACATCAAAACAACCAAAGGACATGATGGTTCAAGTGAAAGGGCATGACTTTCCAAAAGAAACAGGCACAACCCATAGAAATGAAATTAACAGATAACAGTACTTCCCAACTCAACTTGTTCATCTTCGAAGAGCTAATTCGCTCCACGCCTAGTTTGTAAATACCTTCATTGATTATTGATTTACGTATGATTTTGTACACTTCTATAAACTCCTTGGTACAACCACAAGAGATCATGCACTCTGCAATGTATTTTAAGTCGGTCATTACGGTCGTTGAAACGTTCTCAACTTTTGTTTGTGAAATATGAAATGGTGAAGGGGCAACTGACGAGGCAAAGGATTAGTGTATCGCCGAATCGGTTTGATAAAAACCGGCTGGTTCTCCAACAAATCGACCAATTTTTAATTACAGATTATTAATTAAAATCGAACTGAATCACTGACCAATTTAAACTTTTTTCAGTCGAATCGGTCCAGTCCAATCTGATTTTTAAAACTCGACCTGCATGCTTGGTTCATGGATGTAAAGATAAGTCATTCCTCTGTGCAAAAAGTCTCGAGAGACCACCACAAGCTCTGTTCTCCAAAGTCTCTGTTCGAGAAATATCACATAGCTGGGGATACCTGTTGAGAATATATAAATAAATGTTTTTTCTGTTATATAGACAATGATTATTTTTTGTCGTTTTGCAAAAATTTTGTTAGACCCCTACCTTATATCTAGGCTAGGTCGATTTTCTGCAGCAACATATGAATGAAAATCTTTCATCGTTCTCTTTTATTTCTTCTGGTTTACTGTTTTTAACATGGTATCAGAGCGTGGATGATGACTTCCTCCTTCTTCTGGTCATCGTCAGTTCACGTTTTCTTTTAATTTTTTGTCCCTCTTTCATGATGGATTTTTCTCAAATATCTGGTGCGCTGGATTTTAATCATCCTCTGTATTTGCATCCCTCAGATACATCAGACGCCCTACTCGTTTCTCATCAACTTCTGGGTATTGAAAACTACGGCATTTGGAGCCCTCCATGCGCATCGCGCTTCTGGCCAAAAACAAACTAGGATTTGTCGATGGGTCTTGTAAGAAATTTGAGCTTCCTTTTAAATTTCACTCTCACTGGGATCGCTGTAGCGCAATCGTTCTCTCATGGATTTTAAACACCATTTGCAAAGATCTATCTGCTGGCATCGTTTTTGCTTCCAGTGCTTCCCTTTTTTGGCAAGATCTTAAGGAACAATTTGAGAAAGTCGAATGATCTCGTATCTATTATCTTCATCAAACAATTTCTTTGCATCTTCAAGGTACCACTTCCATCTCTGTTTATTTCATGAAGCTTTGTCTTCTATGGGATGAGTACGATGCGTTGGTTCCCTTCTTTACTTGTGACTGCGATACTTCTCGGAAGACCTCCGACCACCTTCTTCAACAGCGTCTATTTCATCTGTTAATGGGTCTCAATGATTCCTACTCCAACGTTCGAAGTCAGATATTACTCATGTCAACTCTTCCCTCTGTCATTCAAGCATACTCAATGTTGGTTCAAGAAGAGTCTCAGCGTAATCTTTCTTCAATGATGTTGTCTTTTGTTGAGCCCACTGCACTTTATTCCTCCTCTCAGAGTAACCCAAAACCACGCTTCAATGGTTATTGTGATCACTGCCATGTCAAGGGACATAAACGTGCTAATTTTTATCAGTTGATTGGATTTCCACCGGATTTTAAATTTACAAAAAAGAAACCTACTACTAACAATGTTGTTTCCTCTGATAAGTTGCCAAATACAAAGACAACTACTGTCAAGCCTCCTTCTGCACCTGTTCTTATGACTGAACAATATCAACAACTTCTTCAACTGTTACATAAAGAACCATCCACTTCTGCTTTGGTAAACATGGTAGGTATTGTTTCTACTTCTAATTCCACTAAACTGGGGTGGATCTTCGACTCAAGAGCCACCAATCATATGACATTTGATTTCGATTGTTTGGATTCTCCTATTGCTACTGCTTCTAACAATTCTTGTGTTCAGTTGCCTAATGGAAAATCCACCTCTATCACTCATATAGGAACTCATAGATTGGCACCGAATCAAACCCTCACCAATGTCTTATACATACCAGATTTTCACTATAACTTGATTTCTATTTTAAAGCTTACCAAGGATTTAAATTGCTCAGTGTCCTTTTACCCTACATTTTTGTCTTTTTCAGGACCTTTGCAGTGGAAGGATGATGGGGATTGGTAAAGAACATGGCGACTTGTACTTCCTCACACCATCCAAGTTACCTTTAGACACAAGTTTACTTTCTGCTAAGCCTTCCGAACCTTTGCCCATAGAATTTGTTTCTTCTTTTATGACTTTACATAATGATGCTCATGTATGGCATGCCAGAATTAGCCACACTTCTGTATTGAAACGGAAAAAAATCAATGAATTTAAGTCTATTTTCAATGCAAAGCATGATCTTTCTTCTTGCTCTATATGTCCCCTAGCTAAGCAAACCAGACTAACTTTTCCTGAAAGTCACACCAGAGCTTCTTTTGCTTTTGTTTTGATTCATCTTGATTTATGGGGACCTTATCGAGTGTCAACTCATAGTGGTCATAGATTTTTCCTTATCATTGTAGATGACTTTACAAGAATGATGTGGATCTATTTACTAAAAAACAAACATGAAACTTCCACTACATTGAAATCCTTCTTTACCGTAGTTCAAACTTAGTTTGCTACCACCATTAAGACTGTTAGGAGTGACAATGGTAGTGAATTCTTCAACTCTAAATGTAATTCTTTTTTTACTTCCCTTGGTATTATTCACCAAATTTCCTGTGTAGATACTCCCCAACAAAATGGGGTTGCAAAGCGTAAACATCGACACTTACTTGAAACTGCTAGAGCCTTAAAATTTCATGCTAACTTACCATCAAAGTTTTGGGGGGAGAGTGTTTTAGCAGCTTGTTATATTATCAATAGGCTACCTTCTTCTGTTTTATCCTGGAAATCTCCTTACGAAGTCCTCCATAAAAAACCACCGTACCTAAATCATCTCAGAGTTTTTGGTTGCCTCTGCTATGCTACTGTCCCACACTATCATGAAAAATTTTCCCCTAAAGCCATTCCTTCAATTTTCCTTGGCTATTCACCTATTCAAAAGGGTTATCTTCTATTTAATTTAGTCTCCAAGACATTCTTTGTCAACAGGGATGTTGTCTTTCATAAGCATATTTTTCCCTTTAAACTTTCTTTCCAAGATCAACCAATGTTCTCTGTCAATGTCATTGATTTTAGTCAAATAGAGGATCGTGAATTTTTAAATCTTCATCCAAATCTGTCCACTCCTGTTACATCACCTTAACCGGCACCCATACCTTCCTCTTACCCAAACCCTTTAATCCTTGATGACGTCAATTTTCATCCTTTATCACCTCAAACTTTGAGAAGATCCACTTGATCGACTGCTCCACCTACTTGGCTCAAAGATTATGTATGCACAAATCAATACCCTTCATCCTCTTCACTTGCAATCACTAAAGGTCAGTACCCTATACATATTTCTTATGATCATTTACCACCTCACTCACAACACTTTGCAGCTTCTATTTCTAGTATCATTGAACCTACAACTTATTCTGAGGCAATTAAACATAAGCGTTGGATAGAGGCTATACAACAGGAAATCCAAGCTTTGGAAAACAATGGCACTTAGGAGGTGGTTCCTTTACCTTCTGGCAAAATTCCCATAGGCTGTAAATGGGTTTATAAGGTGAAATATCATTCCAGTGGGGAAGTGGAAAGGTTTAAGGCCAGATTAGTGGCCAAAGGGTATAGTCAACAAGAGGGCATTGACTTTTAAGACACTTTCTCTCCGGTGGCCAAGCATGTTACTGTTAGAACTGTTATAGTTCTCGCTGCTATGTTTCACTGGCCTTTATTCCAAATGGATGTATATAATGCTTTTCTG
>JANZLX010191192.1:0-11618 GCA_025531955.1 Erythroxylum orinocense
GTCTATTGGAACCATGCAAATGGGATTAGTTTTACTGAGCATACTTCAATGTTTTGATTATATTTGGACCTATAGGAGTCCAATTGATATGGTTTTTCCTTTGAAGTAAGATAGTTAAATAGGGCTACAAATCATATGAAGAAGTGGTATTTTGATTCAGTCTTTAAGATGTTCAATTTCTAAAGGGAATTTGGGTATAATACATTGGTTCTGCTTAAGAACAGTCCGAAAATGTTTGAGGCTTACCTTCCAAATTATTGGACCAAATTGAGTGATTTCTGTGGCAATAGAAACTTAAGACATTGGAGTACAACTTTCTAGAAGGAAATGTTACTCAATGTTGCCAATTGCCTTATTAGACTTACTATGCAAAGTAGACTCCGAAAGTGTGATATGGCAAATCTTGGAAGTGAGACAATGAGAAAGGAATGGAGATTTTCATGGGTTTAGTGAGGCATAAACATAAATATAAATTGTACTTAGATAAGTTTTGAAATGGGAATGATTTTGTAATGAAATTAGTGGGAAAATACCCAGGATTGTCATGAACATGCATCGTACTTATATGTGCATAAACGAATGCTTAAAATTGTGCAAAATTAGTAATATGTGTGCAACGTATTGTATAAATGGGTTGTATAGGTCAAAAGTCCGTAGATAGGCGTTTCTAAATTTTGGAAGCAAATGCTAATCTGGAGCGTACTTTGAGTAGACCGAGATGGTCTTCTCCTTTCACCATTTGTTTTGTTTTCTAAATTTGTATTGATTGATTTCTGAATGTTCATATAAATGGTGATGGATTGTGATTTGATTGTGGATTCCAGATAGAAGGTCCGATGACTGTGTATTGGGGAGTTGTGATATTGAAGTGCTACTTGATTGTGAATTGGATGAACTATGTGTATTTTAATGTGATTGATACATGTGCTTTGAGTGTGCATTATATGATTGATAAGTGTCGGACCACGGTCCGATGACAAATGGCTTTTGACTATGCATTGCATATGTATGAGAATATGTTTCTCAACTCTACTGTTGAATGCCGGACTACGGTCCGATGACATGTGAAAGTGAGTGAATGGCAAGAGGCCAATATGATTGATGCATTTCATTGCATAAGTGTATGAAATATAATGGTTGTTGTGACCAGAGTAGCCACCGATCAGAGCTTTAAGCTCAACGAGTGCAAATGAGCTTTGAGCTCAAAAGTGATTCAGAGCCTCAGGCTCAACGTTTAATGAGCCCTGTATCCTCCAAATGGATAAGGGACAGTTATTAATGAGCCCTACGTGGGACAGTTTAGGCACTCGGTCACAACAAATTAACAAATGAAAAGTGAGTCTCATGTGCATTACATGTGCATAATATGAATGATTAAGAGTATTGAATGTGAAATTATGTGAATGTGAAATGTGAAAGAAAGTGCGATGTGTGAATTATGTGTTATGTGACTGGGTGAGTCATCAATGATGGTCATTCACTGAGTTCGTAAAACTCACCCAAAATTTGCAAATATTTTTCAGGACTCTGAAGAATACCCCGTTAGGCAAACGGAAGTATATCCACTGCATATAAGTGAAGGAAAAGGTCGGGATCAGTTGCGTCTCCATTTTTTATTTTATTATTTTGTACAATTTTGTGTTTCGCAATTTCTATAAAATAGTGTTTTGTATTTATAATGGGCTCTAAATGGGCTATTGAAAATTCTATTACTTGTAATGTTTTTGATTGACAATGTCTATGATTTCCACAATTTTTATATAAAAAAAATGGATTACAAAATTTTTGCACCATGTGTATACAAATGGATTTTTGTTATAATGTAAAATTTTTATAACTGAAAATGTTTGATCATTGTAATGGGCCAAAAATGGCTCTTGAAATCCTATTGCGTATATTGTTATGACTGAAAATGTTTAAGAATGAAATTGGGTCCAATTTGGTTATGAATCTCCGTCCATTATATTTGTAGTTTCAAAAAAAATCATGCTGACTTTTGAACTATTTCAGTGGTCTAGCACACCATCTTCGCAGGGCATGGACTCGAATATCATCATCGATGTCGGGTTCGGGTCTTGCAGGAGTGGGGGTGTTATAATTAACATATGAGACTTTTTCCATATATTCTCGCTCTTCATATGACTTTGGAGATAACTAGCTAGTTAGTTTCTAATGAGGAGCAAGTGGGGTACTAATAGGTTTTGATTATTCAAGTATACCAAAACGATGTAATACCTTTTTCAAATACTACTTCTGTGACAACCAAAGATTGCCTCTCTCTCTCTCTGTCCCTGCTTATCTCCATGTCGAGAATCTTCTTGGCTTCCCCCAAATCCTTCATCTCAAACTCTTTACTCAACCGAGCCTTCAATATCTCAATTTCACTTTGGCTCTTTGCCGTAATAAGTATATCATCAACATATAAGAGTAGGTAGATGTAAGACCCATCTTGAAGTATGCGCAAATATACAAAATGATCGTATTTACTTCTTGTATATTTCTGACCTTTCATAAACTGAACAAATCGTTGTATCTATTGGTTGATTTTCTATGGCCTCAATGGTTTTACTAGGTTTGTTATTTTTGGTGTAGTCTCTTATACCACTTTTAGGATCTTGTCTAATTTTTGTCTTTTTTTGTTTCTTTGCATTGATTAATTATTTCACTAATTGCATTGTTTCATTTTCCTTTTGTATTATATTCGCGAGTTGTATTTGTAAATGTGTGTGTTGTTCTTTTAATTCTTTCATAATTTGAGTTACACTCATAATGTATGTTTTAAATAAGTGGTTAATTCTATAACTTGATTTTTTTATATCATCTAATTTGATTGATATTTCAATTATGAATGGAATGTTTACAATAGGATTAGTAATTTTAATATCTGTTTTGTCTTTGGATTCAAGTTCAAAGAATAGAATTGGTCGTTTGATTTTAAATGAATGTGACTTAGGCAATGGAGGGGCTGAAGCAGAAGATGAAATATCTGAAAAGGAATGTCTTTTATTTGTCTGTTGAATAGAAAATTGTATAGTAGGTAAAGTTCTTAATGTTGTCTTAAAATTTGTACCAACTTTTGCAACATCATTAAATAATTGATCAATAATAGTGTTCTATGATAAGTGTTATGGGTTCTAACAATGTTTTCTAATTCGGTTAAATGTTCAATATATAAATTTTTCATTGTGCTAGCTATTTGTAAATGTTCTTCATATGGTCTTCATCCTTGAGAGTTTATATTTACAATAATTAAATAGTTGATTATAGTTTCATTATAACTAATTTCCTTTTCATATTGTTCAATTTTGTTTCTTGTATGTTGTATCTGTTGACTTAGATCAATACAAATTGTACAAGACATTGGTCTATCTTTGTTTCTTGGTATTGTTGATTAAACCATTCGAGAAATTCTTCTCGAAAGTTTAAAGATCTTATTATTAAATATTGTTGTAATCTAGTATTTAAACCTAAGTGATATATGGCTTGTAAGAAAGATATGAAAGTAACTGAATTATAAAAGACAAAATAACAAATTTCAATAAATTTAAATAAAACTTGAGCATATAAGAACCTGATAAATAGATAGGCAAATGTACAACTAATAAAGCTAAAGAAATTCATAATTTAATCAATTAATTTAGAAATTTCTTGCAATGCATGTTTTCTATTTTGTCGACTATTATATCGAACATGTTTCATAATATATAAGTTTTGTTGTAATGTAAAATATGATGACTATCATTCTTTTGTTTAGTCTTTTCTGATTTGGTTTCATATTTGTTAATCCAAAATCTATGATTTTTTGCAATTTCATTACTATTTTTAATTTGGGTTTTAAGGGATGCTTTATACTCAAAATAATGCATATTGATAATCTTTATTGAAGAAGGACAATAAAAGAGTACAAATGATCTTAATCTATAAGTTGTTTGATGATCTTTTCGTAAAAATGTCGTGACTCAATGATCAGTTTTTTCAAATCAATGGCTCCATTGCTGATTCTAGTGTCTTCATACATATTCCTATAGACTCTTGCATCAAGACTGGTTTTAGCTCATTTATTTTCTTCATTATAACGCCCTATTATGGCATCGATCTTGGCTTCTCTTTCATATGTATCTTTGGTAGTTGTTTTTAGATAGCGTTTATGTTCAAAGTAGCTAGATTCCATATCTGATCAAAAACAAAGAACTAAGTAGTCTATTAGTTGCTTAATTTCGTTACGATATTCTTTTCTTTTGAGTTTATTAATACGTTTTAATGTTAGATAAAAAGAAATAATATAAAATCTATGTGAAATATCTTCTTAATTATAGGGGGTGACTGGCATTTGTTCAATATATAACTAATTTTGTTCAATGACATGATTATAATAAATATCTCTTTGATAGCTTATTTTAATTAATTCTTTTAAAAAAAATTTTCTCGAAATAGGAACGCATTTTGATTTATGAATCAATAAATGCATATATAGATTGAAATAAATTCAATCGACATACCTGTATCATCTCTTGATTTGCTTAAATGCCAATCTCCGGATGAACGCAATGAGAGAGAGAGGAATGACTAAAGAGAATTTATTTCATAAGTCGATAAGAGCGTAAGAGCTCTTGATTACATTATATAGGCAAAAAGGAAAAAAAAAAAGAGAAAAGGTCAAAATTGATGGTCGACAAAAGATGCTAAAGCAAAAAAGCAAAAGACCAATGATTTACATCAAAAGACGAGAAAGTTAATAATTTACATAGTAAAAGCATATTCCACTACTAATGGCTGATAAGGGGCCTACATGATGATTTTATCAATCACTTTATGCAGTCAATTATCTTCAATTGATTCGTTTTCCTCTTACTGAGCTGTAGAGGGACAATGTTTACAATTGTGCTCTTGATATATCTGTAGTTGGCAATAGATGGCATATTTCTATTATGCATTGAATCCATCGAAGATACCTTCCATTGTAACAAATGGTTGAAGGAACTGTTGGATGATAGTTAAAGCATTTGGCTAAATTGGTAATTTATAAGTTGAGACCATGAGTAAATGAAATCCCTTGTAATTGATTCGAAAGTTGGATTCAGCATTGATACAGGCAGCTTGGATAAATACGACTTCAATACATTGGAGATTAAATTGATTAATCAATTCCGAATCAAATTCATGTTTGGGTGGTATATCTATTTTAGGATAAACTCCGTTGCTAGTTCCAATTGTGAGGAATGCAATCCTAGGTATAAGAATGTCTGCATCTTTAATTGAAGGAGCTTCCTTAAAAATAAGATAAGTGCTCCAAATTTTGATAAATATTTCTCTATCCTTTGCAAATTGATCTTTATAGTTTTTCACTGCTTGGATAAAATCGAATGGAAATTCAGATATAATGTGAAGGTTGGTGATATACAATGTGTCAATAAGTCCACTCTGAAATAGAAGGTAGGTGGTTAATGGATCTGTGTCTGGAAGTACTATGGCTTTAGGTCCACATTTGCCTCGGTTGAGAGGATAATATTGATAAATCTTATGGTCTTTAGTCCATAGGTTTAAATTTTGAAAACAGTCCACAAACATTTTAGAGGTTAATTTTCAGGCTTTAATCTGAAGAGTTTTGGTAGGTATAGAATTGATTCGGTCCATATTAACTGGTTTTCCCATTGTTTGCATTTTGGATAAAGGAGAAGAAGGTTGTTCTAATATCTGTTTATAATTGGGTCATAAATTGGGTTTTTGTTGGTAAAATTCTGCAAGAGCTTTCTCTGCTTCTGTCTTGGTTTTAAAGCTTTTATGTAAAATACCTGGATGTTCAGTTATATGAACGGCTGCTTTGTGCCATGCATCAAAAAGTCCTGCCCTGGGTCCATTGAAAATGACATAGGTTTTGTCTTCAGCTTGATCAACTTGTTTTTGTGGAGTTAATGGTGTTTGATCCTGGGTAATTTGTGTTGGAGTTATCGATATAGGAAGGGATGAGGTAGATTTTGAAGTGTTAGATAGAACAATAGGTTCATTCTGATTTTGATCTTTGTGAGTATTTTGTCTTAATACTTGAATAGTGGTTTTTAGCTGGTTTATATCATGGGTGATCGTTCCAAGCAATTATTGTTGATTTATGAGGTCTAATTATTTTTGTGCAAGCGTTGCTTCGAGATTGTCTATAACTGCTTCCATTCTCTGGTTAATATATCTGCAAGAAAATTGTTAGAAGATATATATTGCACTTGAAACTGATATTGATTCAACTCAAGTTGCCATCTTATAAGTCTACCTTGACTATAATTGCTGTGTATATTGTAGCGGATAAAGCCACAGAGATATTTAGAATCGGTTTGAATTTTAAATTCAATTGGTAATAGATCTATTTACCAAGTGAGCGTCTCTTTTTCATGCATCGGATATCTATATTCAGTGAGATTAAATGTTCCATTTATATATTTGCATAAATGATATTTCTTTTAATTTGGTGGTTGTGCCAAAAGGCAGCCAACCCATGTATCCATACTTGCATCAATTTGTACCAGGAGTGTGTCAATTGGTAGATAGTTATATAACATTGGTAAATGTGTACATAAAGCCTTGAGTTTCCTCATAGCTTTGGTGTCTATATCGGTCCAACTCCATTGAGTTTTAATACTGCATTTTAATTGTAGCAACTTTCTTTCTTTGGCTAGATTTCGAAAGAAAACTTGATCTGAAATATAGTTTAAAATACATAAAAATTGTTATACATAAATGCAATTGACTAATTGATCTAGAAATTGTTGGATTTTATTTAAAATATTACGTTGTTATTTTAAATAACCATTGTGAAATTCAATACCTAAATATTTAATATTTTGCTGAGCTAATTTTATCTTTTCTCTACTTAAGATTAATCCCTTTTCACTACATCTTTGTAGAACTATGTTAACCTTTTTAACATGATCTAGTTTATCTTGGTTTGAATAAATAATGATATCATCAATGTAAACAAAAGTAAATTCTTCTAAGCCTTCAAGATTGTTATCCATAAATCTTTGTTACATAATTGGGGCTTGTTTAAGTCCAAATGGAAGTACATTCCATTGGTAATGTTTTAGAGGGGGACATGTAAATGCGGTTAGAGGTTTTGTGTTTTCATGTAATCGTAATTACCAATAACCTGATTTTGCATCTATTGTTGTAAACCATATATGTCCTTTTAATTTATTGACTATATAGTCTTTTGGAGGTAATTTGTATGCATCACCTATAGTGGCTTCATTTAATTTTTTATAATTGATAACCATTGAACGTTTGCCTCTTTTTTGTTCAGCTGAATTATTTACATAGAAAGCAGGGGTAGAATGTTTACTTGTACTTGGAGCAATTAATTATTTTGTCAGTAAATCTATACATTCATTAATAAATTCTTGTACATCTTAAGGAATATTATTGTGGATATTTATTTCTTGAGTGGGATCTTTGAGTTTGATTTCTATAAGTTGTTTATTATGACTTTTAATTGGATCTAAAGGATTTTCACTACAAACATTTTCTAAGAGTATCAATTTCAAGTTGTATGGATAGATTGTTGAGTAGATAAAATTAAGGAGAATCAAGTCTATTAGTGATTACTTGTAATTTCTAAAAATAAGTGGTGTGGTATATAGGAATTTTAAGAATAATAGCTTTCTGATATAAAACTGTTATATTAGGAGTTTTTAGTGTAATGTAATGTAAATATTGACAAAAAGGATTATAAAATTTGAGAAAACTATTTTTGAGAGTTAAAAGTAAACCAGAATCTTGTTGGTAAATTGAGGGTATAGGAAATGTAAATTTTTCAATAAGAATGTTATTATAATAACTTACATACCAAATATGTTTAAAACTTCCATTTGCTATTCTTATTTCAAAAGGTTTGTCTAAATTTTTTTCCAATTGGTTAACAATTGTTTAGAAGCAATACATATTGTTACTCCAGTATCTATATAAGCATTAATTTTCTTTTTCTGAATTATTACTTGAATAAACGTTGTATTTGGATTCAATTGTGGGTTCTGATTCTGAGTTTCTGTATGACACTCATAGTAGTAAATAGTGGAAAGGGTCGAATTGGTATTATAATCAAATTTAGTGGTTTCTAAATTGTTTTGTATAGCTGAGTATAAAATATTAAGTTTTTGTGTATATTTTGGGTTCAGATTTTTCCATTTAGGACACTCATTTGCATAATGTCCTTCTTCCTTACACAACCGACATGTACAAGTTTTCTTCTTTTGAGGACAATCTTTTTGTTTGGGTCGTCTATAATTAGATCGTCTAAATTTCCGAAAGGGTTTAAAAGGTCTATGTTTATAATAATGACGTGGATATTTTTTCCATTTATACATTCTGCAGGGTTTCTTTTTCTTTTTGTAATATGGATAATGTCTATTAGGTTCACAACCATATTTTTGAGGCATTTCTGCGTTTTGAGAACAACAAAGTTGATTATATTTATGTTTTAATGTTCGTTTTAATTGTGTCTCAAAACATTTTTCTGCTAATATCTCCTGAGTAACTAAAATAGCTCTACCTAAATTATAAAAAATAGCTCTAAAGGTGCTTTTTTCTTGAAACGTAGCTTCTAATTTTTGATTCATTAGATATGGTAATTTTTAAATAAAGATGTGCATATATGTTTCCTGTTCTTGTCTGGTTAACTTATAATAATATTTTTTAAATTCACAAATATATTCTTCAAGAAAATGGACATTACAAATTCTTAAATTATTTAAATGTCATAAATCTTTTATTGTTTCATTTTGAGATACTTCGTGTTTAAATGATAAAATATCTTTTCCTAAAAATTCTTTATATATTTGTCCTGCTATAAATTTGAAATTTTGCATTGGAGTTGATGTTTGTTGATATGCATGTGTTTGTTTAATTGCTTCCTCATTATCTAATAAAAAGGATTGTACTATTCCTGTAGTTTTATAAGTAATAAAATTACACAATAATTCTTTATTGTTTAATTCATTGAAAGGTTTTTCAATTTAAAGTAAAAGTTAAATTTTATTGGTCCATTCAATTAGTAATTTTTCTTGTTGGATTCCACAATCTAAATTTAATGTTCCATCAGGGCCTAAAGATATTAATTTTGGACTATATTCAGTTGGATATTTTCATATTTTAGAGCCTTTTGAATAATATCCATGTTGATTTAAAATGTCATTTGATTTCTAGTTCCATGTATATGAATCTTTATCTTGTTTATTCTTTTAACGTTTATCACCACTTATATGTTCTCTTTTTACATGTTGTTTTCCTAATTGTTGTTCTCTGGTTCTACTACCTTCTGGTTTTTCTTCTTCCACAAAAATTTCATCCTCATCATATTTATAATCATATATTATTTCATCTTTATCTATAATTTGTTTAACGTTTTTTGTTACGAAATTTAAGGTCAATTTTTGTACTAACTGCGTAATGTCTTCTAACTATAATTTTATGTCTTTCTACAGCTTCTAATGATTCAATATTTTCTAGTTCTGCATAATCTATTGGTTGATTTTCTATAGTCTCCATGGCTTTACTAGGTTTGTTATTTTTGGTGTAGTCTCTAATACCACTTTGCTTTGCTACCCAAAACTCGAGTTGAAGGTAGGGTGGAATCAAATTACTTAAACCCACCACGCTTTGCTGCTTTACAAGCTAGTTCGGAAGCAGTGGTTGTGATGCAACTCAAACACGAGACATGAGGCTGAGCCTTAGGCCTATACCTGAGCTCTGATACCACTTTTCTACCCAAAACTCGCGTTGAAGGTAGGGCGGAATCAAATTACTTAAACCAGTAGTATCATGTCCTTTAGCTATTGTTCTTGAGAAATGCCCGGGTCTAGCCCATTCCTCGAAAGAAGTTTTGATTGGATCCCTATCTACCTAAATTTTGACTTCATGATCGAGTGATATTGCTTCTTCGGCTCGAACCAAGGAGGTTTAAGTAATTTGATTCCGCCCTACCTTCAACTCGAGTTTTGGGTAGCAAAGTCATATGTGTGTGTGTGTGTGTGTGTGTATATGTATATATAGATATATGTATGTATGTACACATATATATATACAAATATATATATGTATATATGTATATAGATACTATAAACATATATACATATATGCATATATATACATATATATATAGCATGCATTGAAACATGATATATATACACATATGTATATATATAATTACATGAATAAACAACTTAGTGATTTGTGACCTATATGTGTATGCATTGCATGATGATAGACGCACAAGGTGATCGTCAACATCTAATCGTTGCCGGAACATCAAGACAATAGCATTTCTGGAGAGTATTGTGAGTTAACTTAGATGTAAACTTGCATTATATGCTTTTGTATGAATTGTACATTTTATATGAAATGCATGTACAATTGATTGATAAATGTTGAAATTAGATCCTAGGAGTTAGATATATGGCATGAGCACACAGAAATGAAAAGTAATGAAAGCATAGCATATGAAACGATGCATCTCGCCATATTGAAATGCATGATCAAATAAAGGAGTTGTGATCAAAGTGGTCGATGTGTGGGAAAGAATCTTGAGCTCAAAATTGTAAAAAATAGCTTGATGCTTTGATAACTTGGATTTGGTATCCACAAGGGGTATGGGCCAGCCATTGACTCGGTACCTACAAGGGGTACAGGACAGCAGATTGCATTGATAGGCACTTGATTATAACAAAACAAAATGAAAATGAAAATGGCTATGCATTTACATTTGCATCCCTACATATATAATAAGATTGAATTGAAATGATTTATTGAACTTGTTGGAGTTATGTAAATATAATGCCCTGGAAAGCAAGTGTATTTACACGTAACTGTTGGGTCCCATTCTCGAAACCAGACCCCAACCGAAGAAACGAAAAAAAAACAGAAAGCGAAAAGAAAGGAATAGAACGGACCCTAAAGCCGAAAGTGGGCCAAATCATAAGCGAAACACAATTCGGATTGGAATCAAAGCAAAACACAAAGCAAGAGTATCAAATCAAAAAGAATCGAATCGGAAAATTGGATAACAAAATGCAGAACGAATAACAAAAGAACGGATGAGGAAGTGAAGGAACAGATTTACAAAATCTCAGAATCAAGGAAACCAAAACGATTCAATCAAACTTAAGGGCAAATTTTGACATCCGAAAACAAATATTTTAGAAAAACATCGCGCTGGAAAACATACGACAATTGGTCTAAACCAATACAAAACGTGTCTTAATTTATTTTATCCCTCATAAGCGAATCATAACCATCAAGTTAAACAAAAGCTTATTTTTCATTAGCCATCAAGATGCACACACGTTTATACATCACCAATTCAAACCATAAACAAAAGCACTTCAATAATTTTCAATCATCAAATTCATCGGACCTCCTGTCCGGAACCCATATCACATTCAATCACTTTCATCCATATCCAAGTCACATTCATAACTCATTATTTACATTTCAAAAATAAATACATTACGAATAATACAACATCAATCCCAAAAATCCGAATCCAAAAAATAAAGATACAACTTCAAAATACACATGATATAAATGTCCCATAATTCTCAACATGACTAAGATTCAAATCTTACCACAAAATTTACTTA